>JAGDQP010000909.1:72259-138231 GCA_022664845.1 Lepisma saccharinum | reverse complement strand
CGGAACACGAGTTACAGGACTTCAAAGTTTTCGAAATTTTGTTCTGAATGTTTGAAAGGTAGGCAACACTTCATACTTATGTGTTGAAGTTATGCATTTCCTATTCACTTTTATATAAATGGTTTCGCAGAAGATAATTTAAATGTTAGATTAAAGCTATTGATGAAGTTGACGTGTTAATTAATTGCTCTGATCCCTGCTAAACGTTAATATTTTATAAATACAGGGTGACCAAAGGTGAGAATGTGCCATTGTGGTGAAGCATTGCATGCTGTGCCATTTTATTGTGGTCTAGTGGCAAAAAATTAAAATTTTCTTACATGACATAGCTAGGAAGAAGTAAGAAATGTTCTGGTAGTTTGGGGATTCGAACTCATGCACATGGACAACAAAGTTGAATAACCATGTGCTTAAAACCCTTCAATCATGGAGACTACAATAAATAGTCTTCAATTCAGGCAAGTTTCTGTACTGCTGCCATAACAGCAAGTGTATGGAACATTTTTCTATCCGCAGTCCACAGAAGCTGAAAATATGTGGTATCTTTTGATATTAGACGACTTCACTCATTAAGCCCTTTCGGAAAATATAGATATAGAAAAATACATGTTCCATGGTATCAGTTCCGTGTGTTCTCCGGGTAAGTACGAGTGGTGGCCTAACACCTGATTAATAAAAGAAAAATATGAATTTTACAGGTGTTCGTATTTTTTGTCCAATACCTGAATATAGAGAAACAAAGAAATTAATGCATAAACGGACACATAAACAGATGGATACAATGAAAACATAATTTCCTGCTCTATACGGGTTATTCCATGTCAGATCAACACAGTTAACGGTAAAAATTTACCTCACCATCTAAGACTTTTATGAATTTTGCCATGTTAGTAGGGCGTGATGAGTAACACAAAAATGTAATATTGCAATCCTGTGTCGTATATGTCGGCAGTTACAGCATCTCAAACTGAATTTTCTTCCCGAAATTTCGAGTCACATTGATTATTTAAAATGTTTGTAACTTTTCTCCTAATTAAGATAGAGATGTGATTCTTACGTCGTTGTAAATGTATTGGACAGATCTTTCATTTGATGTGCAACACTTGCCCCCTCCCTAAGAAATTGAAAATTTGACCTTGAACGTTGACCCTTTGACCTTAAATATAAAAAATGACGTCAACTCCGATTTTTGTGAAACTTTCAGAAAATAATGGCCTTTTATTTGTAAAGACATGTGGAGAGTTCCAGAAGTTGTCACCTATGGAAAGATGATAATTTTTAAAATTTTATTTAAGTATTTTAAGCAATTTTGGCACAGGCCGGGCTTATGACCCCTGCCTCCAGGAGCGTATCCTGTGAACCATCTAGGCTACCAACGAAGTCTAAGCTTCTGCACAAATATTTTGATCTGCACAAGTAATATTAATTTACATGAAATGGAGACCCGAACACCTATCAACATCATCATTAATGCTATGTGTGACCTCTGTACGCTCACACATAGCATACAAGCAACCATATTATGGGAAATAGTTTTTTTTTTTTTACTTAAGTTAGGACACATTCTTATTGACTTACGATTTTAATGTTGTTCTAAATCTTGTTGTAAGAATTATGAAACGCTTTTTGTTGAATTTAAACTCCAGTTGTCTCATAATTTCATAATTGCAAGGACTTTGATGACAGGCTTTGTCAATCAGAATTAATTCTGACAAAAATTGCCAGTATACCAGTAAGTCACAAGAGAAAAAGAAGTGTCGATTCTTTCCGTTCCATTTGTGATAATGTTACTCAGGAAGAGATTATCCTATTTCCTGAGGAGCAGACTAAATAATATACTGATTAAACTAAACTACTCAGATTAAATTAATCTATGTTCTTCATTGATAACGCAAAAAACTACAATTGCATGTTCCGGCGACCATATTAGATTATTCTTCCTCTACAGCTCAAGACGAATTCCCCAGATGGCAACCATCAGTTACTGATGATTTTAATCGTAAAACACTACAATTTAACACCAAAATCAAACTGCACACAAGGGGCGGGGGCATAAGTCCGGCCCACCAAAATGCTTAAAATACGTAAATAAAATTTTAAAAATGCTCATCTTTCCATGGGTGTTCCATTCGGTAACTTTGCACATGTATTTACAAATAAAAGACTATTATTTTTTGAAAGTTTCACAAAAATCGGAGTTAACGTTATTTTTGCTATTTAAGGTCAATTTTTAATTTCTTAGGGAGGGGCAAGTGTTGCACATCAAATAAAGGATCTGCCCAAGACCTTTACAGCGACGCAAGAATCATATCTCTATCTTAATTAGGACAAAAGTTACAAGCATTTTAAATAATCAATGTGATTCCAAATTACGGAAAAAATTCAAAGTTTGAGATGCTGTGTAACTCCAGAAATATACGACACAGGACTGCAATATTACATTCTTGGGTGTTTCTAATCAGGCCTTACGAATACACCAAAATTCATAAAAGTCTTAGATGGTGAGGTAAAATGACTGTGTTCATCTGACATGACCATACTTTAAAATACTTCATCGAAATTACGTTACGAATTTTCTCTAAACAATCCTTTTATCGTTCTAAAAATCAACCGTGAAAGGAGAAAATACGTCCATGTTGCGGAAAGAAATAAAACACTGTAAATGCTTAAAAATACTATTAACTTAAACATACAGTCAAGTAACCAGGAAAGTTGCTGAATTTGAATTTAATTTTAAGACGTTTAGGAAAATATGGCTCAGGCCGGATGGATGATGATGGGATGAATTGGTAGAATGAAGAAATTGGGAGGACGGTAGAACCTCGAGAAAACAAACGCAGACGGTGTTTTTCATCACAAGGTCCACATGGCGAAGCAGGGATCGATCCTACGACCCCTAGCACCAGACGTGAGCGCTCTACCATTTTTTTTCTTTTAACATTTATTTATTGATCAAGTAAATGTTGAACAACAAATGAACAAAGTAGAAAAATACTTGACATAGTTCAGGTCCTTGCAATTGCAGGGAAATTAAAAGTTATACGAAGAACGAAGTTAATACAGAGCTCAACAATAATTCGCAAACCTTCCATGCCGCTTAACCGGTGAAACAGATTGCAAACCAAAGTGAAAGTACTGAAGATAACTGTCTTTACTAATGTATGTCATGGTATTCACCAAAAGGTGCAATGTCTGCGCAACCAACCACACTAAGAAGCGGTTTTTTTTGGGGGGGGGGGGATAATCATATTCAGCCTTAGAAACATATTATGAATGTCGTGAACTGCTGCTTGTTCAAGCGTGATTCGAGCACAAATATTAAGGAAGGTATTTCACACTATATCATGGCCATAACAGAATATAATTCGATGCTCCAACGTATCTATTTTGGAACACTGCTTGCAAAGATTAGTTTGGCCAACGCCTTTATCGAATAGACTCGCTGTCGTTTGAAAGATGCCGTGAGTCACGAAATACTACGTCTGAAAAACATCAGACTCGTGGCGAAGACCGGTAATACTAGGGCACACTTAAGCCCAGCTGTCATCTAGAGAGTATCCAACTTTGACGTTGTATTCTGAGAAATTTCGTTTATGTATTAACTGGTATATTTGTTTATTAGAATATTCCTCCAGGGGAGTCTGGTTCTAGATGCAGTATCCTAATTCCACGAACGGTTCAATGATATAGTGTCCATAATTGCTCCAAGGTAGGATAGAGATTGATGCCTCGATACCTAAGCGCCTTAGCGCTTGCATAAGGTATCCACATGAATACGAGTCAGTGAAGACACACACGTATTGAATTATTCTGTGTAACACGTCCTTGCACGTCCTTGCGTTTTAATATCAATCAACTTCAGTCCACCGAGATGTAATGGGTAGGTAAGATAGTTTTGTTTGGTCTTCAAGATCCATAGAAAATAACCAATGCGTTTTTTGTAATATAGCATTCACAGTTGGGCATTAGAAACAATTGTAACAAATGAACTAGTTTACTAAACACACAGCAATTCGAACTCTGGAAATGACATTGCGAAAACAACCATAATATGTGGTAAGCATTGACACTCATTGAGACCGCACATGCGACACATTGTAAAATATTGTTTGTTTATCGTAGCGAACCAAGCGATACCCAACACTTTGAGGTGATCAGTGACGTTGAATATCTGCGCATATTGCACTTTATACTGGGGATTAAGCACCAAGAGATTTGTCCTCTTGAGATTTTGTTGAATGCCTGAAACGGAAACAAACTACCTTAGTTTATCCGCTACCATACGAGCTTCGATGGGCGACCTTAGGAAATCCGTGAGATCGCCGACGTATCCCAAGACGAATACTGACCGGGAGTCCCAAGAGATACCGCTTAAATGTGCTTGAATACAGTTCAAAAGCGGGACCATGGACATAAGAAAGAGAATCGACGATGTTGGACAACCTTGAGGTAAGCCGCGTTTGATGGGAATAGGCAGCGAAACCTGCCGATTGATTTTGAAACGTAATGTTTTATAATTGAAACAGAGTTTTGAGCACATTGATGAACACTTTTGGGAAGTCCATTTTCACTAACACCCTGTAAAAGTATTCACATGATAAGGAATTGAAAGCTTTGGCCAGGTCGGTGCTTAAAACATCAAACTTGACACTTGTATTTGACTGCTGTGATTGGATGGTCTCACGAATTTGCAGTAAGATGGCATATAAGGAGCCTGCACCCGGATAACCAAATTGGAACTCTTTAAGAATTTGTGGAACACATTATTTTAATCGGTTAGAGACGATCTTCATGTATATCTTGAAATAGCAGTTAAAGAGCGTGATTAAACGTAAAGAGTCTTGGGAACACACACCTCTCCTTTTTAGGAATAAGCAAAGTAGTCCCACAAGTAAATTGTTCTGGTATTAATGGAGTGGACCGTAATGAATTAAACACTTCAACCAAATGAGGCATTAACATATCATGAAAAAGCGGTACCAGCGCATTGATAGGCCATTGCTGCCGTCAGACGCCATGGGATTAAGCTGTTGTACTGCCTGAGTTATTTCTTGAGGAGTGTTGGAAACTTGTAAACTGTTCTGTGAAACTGCAGTGAATTTGTGATTAATATATTGCAAAAAATAATTTTCTTGGTGATTCAAGTCTTGTGCAAAATAAGCCTTATATTGCTTTTTAATAACAAAGTATACTTTTTTACTATGATGGAGTATACTTTTGTCATCAATAAATTGATTTATGAAATTAAGTTGCCCTTTCTTTCGCTCCTGTTTTATATGTAATTGATTAGGCCGTTCGTAAATACTAGCTTTGTCAAATTTACATCTGATCAAATATCCTTGTTGTGATTGTGCGTACTCACGAAGCAGAAAAGGCTTTAATTAGCTGGAAGTCAGCCCTGATATCCTGGCCTTGCCGGAATAGTTTGGAATATTCTACAAACTGTGAGTACCAATAATCTACCTGCTGCTTTTTGTTTGGTTTTGTGTAAAATATACTCTTTGCTATGCCAAATTATTCGGTTTTTTTTAGCCCAAATCCACAACTAAATAAGGCTTTTATGAGCGTGTTTTTTTAAAGAAAAAAGACTGAAATAAATTATGCGTGGAGTGAATATAGTCATCATCTTCCAAATAATGCTCGTTGAAATATCAACAAAAGTTAGGTGAATAATGTTTGATGCCCTCCATTTTTATATTCACGATTACTCCATAATGATCTGAAACAATACTGGGTGTGGTACTAATGTCAATACGTTGATCAACGACTTTTGGTTAGTATAAAACCGATTCAGCCTACTCGAATCTTTGGAATAAAAGATTGTATGTTCCATCGCGCCCTGCGTATTTTGATTACCAAATATCTTAAAAGTGAAATGTTTCGATTACCTGCTGCAGTGCTACAATATAATTGGAAATAGAGTCACTGTGAAAATTATTGACCACACAATTAAAATCTCCCGCAAGAATACTATGTGATTTTTGTATAGTTGCAATTGGCAAGCAAGATCTTCCGAAAAAAAAGTTATGTTATCAATTTATTATTATTTCTGCTGACCGCATGAAGATTCAGATATATGATGTTCTGAATTTAAACTAACATGAAATTGCATGTTGGCAAGCGGTAAACATAATCGATTGGTAAGTCTTTCCTATGTATGATGCCTACGCCACGGTCTTTAAAAGATCAATATGCGTAATTAAGGAATGTTCTGGATAGTCCATCTCCATAAAAGTAAGTTCCTGCACAAACAAAATATCTATATTGTGAAGTTTGAGAAAAGAATATAACGCTTGTTTTTGGTTTTTGGCGTGACTGGAATTTCCCACTAAATTTAAAGAGGCAATATGATAGTTTTGTAACATGTCAGCCAGAACACCTCCAAATGATGCATTGGACACAACTTTGTACCCGCTTATCATCAGGATGTTGGACAATACTAAAGCATGTCTGACAAACATAAGCAGAAAGACAAAAAGTACTAAACTCCACCGGTAGATAAAGGGCCAACTACACAATTTGTACCATATTGTACAAGCTCACGTTAATATCGACATGACAGCCTCAGAGTGACAGAAACTAAATCACTGTGCACGTCAGAACGTTGCGAACGCTTTTTTTTTTCTGCCGTTCAACTGATAGAGATCTTAACTGCTACTGCGTTTTTCATGTTTTGCATTATCAAAAGATGCACCGGAATCTGTGGGGAGTCGCTTTTGGGGATCTTTATTATCAGGAAGGTTGTCACTACCCATCCCAACACTGTCGGTTTCTGACGGACAATCAGCCGCACGAACCCCTCTATCAATGATAACCATCTCACTTAGTCACACATGTAAAATCCTAATTTGTGTCTATATGATACAGCGAAATAAGGTTTTGATAGCGTTATAACAGGAAGCTAGCAGCCATGAACACAGCGACACCTCAACCAAAAGAACTCAAAACAGATAACGTAATAAAGCTATGACCTACCTTCTTATCACTGGCGTGTAGAATCAAAGAGAATAGAAAGAAAGAGGTTGAGTTGGTAATAGTGCTCTCCGATGTTTTCATCTTATTTCTTAAGTATCACTGATTTATCTCTGTTCCTTGTATAAACAAATTCAACATAACGTTTATGTCTCGAATATTTAATAATTGCTAAACCAAATGTATTGATAAAACACTGCTACGGGAAAAATATTAATTTTATCCGATTATAAACAAATATCTCATCGTGTCTATCGTATACCGGTATGACTAAAGTAGGTGCAATATGAGAAGAAAGCGAACTTGAATAAGAAAGATATACTTACTTAAACCTACGTACCTTTTTCCATATTACGTTGCCATCGAGTACCACGTCTTGTCCTGTATTGGACGCAAGTAGCTAAGGCAATGAAATATAACGACAGTATATGCGACGTATACACGTATCCATAGTACCAGTACCAGTTTTCCTTTCTGTGATTAGGTGAGTGTGGCTTCGATATTTAGAGGCACATAATATTTTGAAATTAAATGTATAGTAACATGACACTGAAAGACGAGTCCGATGATGTAAAAAGAACAACAAATACGGGATTATGTTGTGTTAAATATTTGAAGCAAATAGACCTTTGTTTATCAAAATAGGATTAATACATACCACGGAGAGGGTTGCCTGATGTACAGACGCTACTAGCAGGACACTAGCGAAACATTAAAACACCCCCAGCCAATAAGATTTAGATTTGAAAAATTAAATATAACTTTCCTAATATACGGTACTTTAAATTCTTCAATTTTAAACCTCCTGTTTGGAGGGTATTTATTTTTCGGGGGTATATCTCTTGTGTATAAGCGCGGACATATTCATGCTACGTAATTAATCTTATTATGATAAATCCATTCTATTTGCGATTATTTGCTGGGTAAAATACAAAAATCATGTAGGTAAAAATCAATATTGGGGCTTGCATAACAAATTACAAAACTTAAATTGTAAATTTAGCCACGATATTTTGTTCCAGGTATTTGGTTTATTAGACTGCCCACAAGCCTTGACAGTGAAGCTGAAAGGAGTGGACCTTTCTTCTGATTACAAGGTAGATCGTGGTCTTCATTTGTTGGAACTGAGGAAAGTCAAAGAAAAGGTCAATTAGAATTGTGTGTTCTTGGCTATAAATGAGCGGTTTTGCTAATCTTCGAATCGTTTAAGTATCTTTAACCGCTGATATGTATGAACGAATATTTAGGACGTTCCGGCGACTATGTTACTGAACCTTCAGGTTTCATTTAGTCTTCGAAACATTTGTTTCTTCATAAATGTGGTTAAAAGGCTATGTTCCATCCTAGGATTGTAGGTGTGAACAGGCCCTGAACTACCACATCCTTCGCCATTACAGTACCGGTATTTGATCACGTAATTTCGGGTTAGTCGACTAGACATTTGATTGAATGATTAATTGAATATCAGCTGGTGTATCAAATTAGAAATAAGTGAGGCGGAGCCAAGTCTGGGGACTGTGCATATATGCTACCAGCAGGCTTCAGCAACGAGCATATTATTTGGATGATCAATGTTCTGTTCAAAAAATTTCGGCGAGACCTTTCCAACAATACTTCAATCATCTTCCTAACCCTACTAATTACTGAGTTGAAAAATGCCCCCGTCTCCTGAACAGCCCCTGCAATGTGTACTATCTATACGGGTTTGGACTCGTATCGCCGAGACCTTTCCAACGAAATATGAACCACATTCCTCCTACTAGTAGTTCCTAAGATATAAATTGCCCCCGTTTCTTGAACCGCCTCTACAATTTGTATTATCTATACGGATTTGAACTCACTCGTCTCCTTGAGACCTTTCCAACAATATCTCAACCACGTTCGTAGTCCTAGTAATTTGTGAGTTGAAAATTACCTCCACCGACCCATACAATATTAATTATATGTACGGATGTGAATTCGTCTCGTCGAGACCTTCCAACGACACCTCAACCACCTTCCTAGCCCTAATAGTTCCTGACTTGAACGTTGTCGACAGATGGACAGAGTGGTTGTATAAGTCTTCAGAGTGGTGATGAAGCCTAAAAGGGAGCTTTAATGAATGCACTCCAATCTCAGTAGTTTTATCACTTTTCTGGGTGCACAATACTATCGTACTTCTAAACTGTTACAGTTCCTGTAACTCGTCATAGCGGCTGCTTTAAAGCTTAGAGAATGCACACCACATGAACAGTCCAATTTCTGTCCCATTATGCATAGAACATTGTGGTTTCACGGACTCTGAACGTGGGGAAACAAAGCACCTATTTTCTTTTTCGAATATAACGTTAAGTTATCAAAGAGTTACCGTATATACCTATAAATGTTAGCAAATGCAAAGTTTTCTTGTCATTGCAAGCAAGCATAGATTTATAAATGGACCCGGGCCCAAGGAACTATATTTTGGGGGCGCAATTCAATCGTCAGTTGGAAAAAGAAAATAGTCAGTTTGTACAGATTCTGAACCAGTATGGATTTAAGGTTCCACAAAATGGATTTAACACTTACCCTAAGAAATGTTGTTCCTCAGTTTACATTTGGGATCATATATACTATATACAATCGTTCTATGGTCAAATCAAAAGGACTAATCTGAAATTTGGTGCAGGTAGATTGAACGGTGCAGATTTAAATTGATTTGAATAAAATGGATGTATTTAGCATATTTGGCTTAGCCCATTTATGGATTTGACAGACCAATATGATTTAGTTCTTTGAATATTGTTTTAAGTGGAACTCTCCATGAAAGTGTTGAGCATAATCAAAATATAATTTTTCATTCTGCCACTTAATTACTAATTAACCTTCATATCAGGACTGTTTTACGAGCTTTCTTAACACAAACTTTCCCTTCCTCTCAACATGCAATGCTTCATATATCAGGTCCTAGCGAAGCTTCTTACATCTGTAGTTATCGTCCCCAAATATATACGAGAATTACTTACGCTACCTAACTAACGAGAACATTTATATTAAAATAGTATAAATAACCCTAAACCCTCTTCAGAGTCTTTTGAATTATTCAATTTAAACAAAATAAGAGAATCAAGGTCAAACTCACACAAATGCATTGAAAAAAATACATTAATTGCTTCCTTTTGCTGAGTCTTCTCATACGAGAAGAAGAAAATATATTTTCATTATTGGCTGCCCTGTGAGAACAAAATTTCAGCTATTTGAATTACTAAAAACATAGTTTTCTTTTATACTTCCCGTTCAAGACTAACTTTAAATTAAACTTAAAGAATTTATATGAAATTGTTTCAATTTTAGGCATAGGTAGACCACCCTTGTTCAAGATGATGGAGCTAATTATAGAAAATTCCTTTACGTAATCAAACATATAGATAAAATAACCAAAGGAGCCCTCAAATTCGTATTATTTTATATATTAAGGTCATTTATACTAATTACCTGGTAACTCTATGACTTACGAAACTCGCAAGTTCATCGCCGCAGTAACAAACGCTCGTCGTTGGATTTTAAACATAAAGCCTGCCTCTCAAAGATCCTTTCTAATGTTGTAATCCCAATGACGTCTCAGTCTTCTCAACGGCCTTTTATCCTCCGGATTACCAACCACAATGGATTATAATATTGGTTCCTCTTCCATCCGAGCTACATGGCGTGACCATCTTAGACGTTGTGATTTCATTATTCTTCTAATATTGGGCGAATCATACAACTTGTGGTTTTGTTTATTATGCAGTCTTTTCATATTCCGGTCATCTTGTCCCGGTTCGACCCGTATATCTTTCTCAAAACCTTATTTTCAAAACACACGAAATTTATGTTCATTTCCTAGGGTCGTACTCCAACTTTTGCAATAGTAATGTATTACCGGCAGAATAACCATTCTATATATTTTCAATTTCAACTTTCTTTATATTAATCGCGAGGTAAGGAGTTTTGTGGACTGAATGAAAACATGAGTTGCCCTATGCTAAGCGACTTTTAGCTTTTTCGGTTACCTCGTTGTAGCTTGTTACATATGTTTATAAAAAATTAAATTTTCTTCATTTTATCTATGATCTCATTCTTAACATAATTGTTATGTTTCTATTTCCCTCATCTTCTTTGCTTCGGCTTGTGATCATGTATTTTGTTTTCTCTACGTTCACCCCTAAACCTACCCATCGCAAGCTTTTACCAAAACATCAGTGTTTCTTTGTAGTGCACCTTTATCATCCCTTATTAAGTCTACATCATCTTAAACAAGATAAAATCAAATCAAGATCACTTACGCTACTAGTTATAAACAAAAGCCTGAAGTTTAGTTTAATATACACACAGAAATACGAAAAGATGCAATTATTATACATCCCAAAAGATCACACTTTTCCTTTGAAATTCAGACGCTTAAAGGATTTATGAAAGGATGTAGGACTATTTAGCTATGCGGATCTGACTTTTTGTCGATCCGACGATTTGCATGCAACAATTAAACCAAAATATACAATACTTCTTACTTATTGTTCATATGCGATTAAATTCGCTGAAGGGGAGGTTCAAACATTAAATCGATGCATATTCCACATATAAAATAATAAATATTTATATTAGGTCTGAATTGAACGGATTTTTCATTGATTATTCTGATATTCTCAATGAAATTGACGTTACCCTTCCAAAACTTCTCAATGGTGATACAGATTAATTGCAGGTTGTATTGTAAAACTACATTAGGCAGGTTTTAGGACATTTTTAAGCCTGTGCTTTTTGGTATGTGATTTTTCCATCAAAGAAACTATTCAAAATTGACAATATGGCTCTTGCCTACGTGCATGCAAAAATTACTTTTGTGACCTTGACCATTTTTTCCAAAATAAATGTGTTAACTGGGTGCCAAAGTAGCGCCGTGTTTCGCGCTACTTTAAAAACTAGTGAAATGTCTGCTTTAGATAAATGTAGATGCACTGTGATGCTTCTTTGGCACACGAAAATGAAGAAAAATATGCAATAGCAAACTGTTGCATAATATTCAAAGTAACATTTCATTGTTTTTGTTATGTTTTTGTATGTTTCTTGTTTTATTTATATATACTCAAGCATATTTATATATTTATATATACTTTTTTCAGTACTATGAAAAAAGCAATGTAACGTTTATGTTTGGAGAACACCATGTTTTAAAGGAAAGCATATAACTAAGAAAAATATAATACAAAATTTCAAAGATGTTGTGACAAAACAAAAACCCCTTTTACTATAACACACACACACAAAACAACCAATAACATGTAAACTGTAATCATCTTTTAGAAATCGTTCTTGCATTTTTAATCGTTGTTCTCGCAGGCCTCACAGGTATAAAATTTGTTTTTTGAACGTTTGTTACAATACCCACAAATCTACTTGTGACAAATGATGCAATTGCAAATAAAACATTAAGGACCAAAAGGAACTATGAAGGACCTTGACGGAACAAAATATTAAGAACGGAACACAAAAACATGAAGACTATTAGAAATAAATATTAAGAATATTAAGAACAGAGCACTTAAATATGCAGGTGCCAAAGTAGCCCCATTTTACGGTACTTTCTAAGGCAGGGTTTCTCAACCTAAGGGTCGTGACCCCCAGATGTTTAAGCTAATAAATTTCAAGGAAAGTTTTTTTTTTATTTTGCTTTCTGTTTTCATAATTGCTAAAGATACGTGTAATGTAATTTGTTGAACAGTTTTTGGATAACATAATTATTATTATCAAATTCAGAAAATCAACTGTCATGTTTTGAAATGAAAAGCAAATATTACATAAAATAAATTAATCGTAGGTCGGCGATCAGAAGACATAGTAAAAGGAGGGGTCGCCGGTTAGAAGACATGGTAAAGGGGAGTCGCAGGGTGAAAGAGGTTGAGAAACGCTGTTCTAAGGTATCCATTATAAAACAATATGGAGGGACCAAAACGTACATTTTAGTTCATTTCTCAGTACATTTTTAGTACTGAGAAACCAAAAAAGTACATTTTTAGACCAAAAGTTCCCATTTTATTAATCAACCTTCATCAAATTCAGTTTACACATGGAGACGCTTAGACTGCACCCGTACGAAAACAAAATCATAAGTATTCACTCAAAATTCATTGTGTTCCATGACTCAAAACTTCAAAAGTTTTACCGAACTTTTACTTCCGTTATATACAAGAAGGAAAGAAAACACTAAAAACAGGAGGAAGGATAAGAAATTATTCGTAATGTAGGATTTGTTCTCCTTTTGATAATAATACACCTTGCTTATTTGCAATTTACTCATAACACTACAGTAAGTTAGAACACTTTTACCATGTTACATGCACATTGCACAGTCTACGATGAATATGAGTAGCAGGAAACTTCTTCTGACTACAGGAAGCTTATCTCAGCTCCCCCTCTGCTCTCCCTTTTTTCATGACCCAAATGGCTTTACCAAAGAAGAAAAAAGGTAATAATAATGATAAGAAGAAGAAGAAGAGTAATTTAAGATATCATCAAAATTAAACGAAAAATATCAAGATGATCATATGAATTAATATTACTTTTAAAAATAAGTAAATTGCTTCATCTCAGATTCATAATAAGTGATTAAAAATTAAAACTCGCTAGGTGCCAGCGCCCGATTTTCATGAAAATTCTTTTGTAGGTACAGTGCCTAGGTAAACCTTCACAGCCAAAATTATAGGTTCTGCCATCAACAAATGACAACAGAGGAACCCAAGAAAGATGGAACGTAGAGAGCAAGTAAATCCAATACAGAGTACGGAAAACGCCTTTTCTTTTATAAACTGTTATATATTAGAAACAAGTGGCTGTTAACGGATACTGGACAGGAGACTATACAGTATACATGCTGGAGGATATGACGACAATGGCCGCCATCTTGAAAGCGGCCATCTTGACGGCGGTAATTTTGAAGGAAAGATAGCAACAATGTGGAATAATGTGCAAGAAGAGGAGGTCTTTAAGTTATTCCCTTGAGATGGTTCTGATATCGACCCCTCGTTTCTTCTTAGCCATGTATATTCATCTAAAGGAAGATTACAAGATAAACTAGCTAACTTTGTGGAGCCTACAAGTTCATTGCCACAGTAACATTGGATTCTATAATGATGTAAATAACGGGATATCCACTACGAATGTATTTTAAGCATCGCGAAGTCAAAGAGTCTGAAAATACGTAACTAGACAGACACAAGAACAAATGAGGCTGCAATCAAAACTAGATTCTGAGAAATGTAGAAAAACTTAACCTTGAAAGGATTTTTTATTATTTTAATTTATGTATTTTGTACATCCTTGTCTTATAACTCTTCCTGATTATGTCCACTACGTATTACCTGTTCCGGAGTCGATTATTTTCTGGAATGAAAGTCTCCCTGGTTCGTTTCCAGAAATAGATTTTGTCACAATCTTTAAGGATCCAGCAAAAAAAATATTTTAACCATATGCTCTATATAGTCCGTTAGTTCAAAGCTAAAAACACATTATTTTTTAATCTCAAAATGGTCAGCTGGAAAGAAGTAGAAAGTAAAACACTAGCAAATGTCATATACATAGAAGAGGTGACGTAGGGGGAAAGAAATCAGATAAAAAAAGTAATAGTACAGAGACAACTAGGGGAAGGCAAAGGGAGAACCATAAATTTCAATGGAACTTTTCATTTGAGAGAGGTAAGAAGTTTTGAAGAAGAGGAAAGGAAGGGGAAATTATTAATCACATTGGGAAAAGATCTTGAGAATGTAATGTGACTATCCAAGAACCTTCGGCTCGCCGGAAGTAGGTTCCTTTCCTTTCCTCCACATCCGGTTGGCGGAGAGCGTAACACCTGAGGGGAATTTACCTCTGACTGACAGCTGCGTTGCTGCAAGGATGCATGCTTACCAAGTTTAAAAGAGAGGAAGAGAAGAAATATATATGGCTGTGTGTGTGAGAGAGAAAGCATGTTTGGCTAGGGTTTTCGTATTTTAGACTCTTAGGTAGGGTCTTCCGTTGTGATCTTCTGGACACTCCAGTTCAGAGAAAAAGACCGTTAAACTTAATTTCAGCAATGATATGTATAAGATTTCTTATGAGGAATGAAACACAAGAACTAGGGCTACTCACATATATTTTTTTCATTATATATGAAACAAAGTCTACAACTTCCTCCCAAACGGGAAACCTAGTATCGATTCTGTCACTCCAGCACCTGAGACAAAATATTTCAACGGATTTATTTTTAAATCATTTCAAACCTCAAGATGTTTGTGTAACATTTGTTCAAGAATTTGTCTGAACGTGAAGCAAGAACAAAAGTATTAATGAACGTGATTTCAGAACAGAGTGACTTTGGGGTGGCTTTCTGTGCGCGTGGTCATTGCTTCAATTCCCGCTGAGGTCCATTGAACGAAGTGATTCAGAGCCCACTTTTACTAAAACTGTAGGCCCAATCCTTAGCTAGAAGATCACCATCTCTTTTAAGGCGTTAATAATGATTCAAGCAATCAATTAGAGCAGAATGTACAAATGTGTTATCTGATTTCAATTAGCGATGGTAGAAATCAGTGAACACAAAAATGGAATCGTTCAAGTACGTCACAGGCGTAACATCCATGCTTTATTATTCTTCAGTCAATTCGTGTATCCTTGTTGCAGAGGATTGTGTCCAAAGCAAAATTAGGTTCAAATCGCAACTGAAACATTTAGGGAACATACTTTAAATAAACGAAAATGTTACTAGTTTGCTGGTAGGCAGTTTGCTATAAGTACTCTCAACTCACATTAACATAATCTACCATCGATTTGTCAAAGTCTGCATCCTAACTGGAAGGATTCTCAACATTTTGACGCCAAGAGTTCATGTACAGCACGACAGACATCTCTGTTGTTACTGAAATTCTTCTCTGATAGTAATTGGCCCTAGGAATGAAACTACTGTATAAACATATTGACCAATGATGCATGCTGCTCGTAGCAAAGTTGTTACTGTATTTCCTACAGTTTAGCACAGTACTGATGGTCTTGTATCTTTTGGGAACAAGTGTTGAATAACCATATTGGCAAACCACAACTCAAGCAACGATATTTGTCGCGGTTTTAAACCCTCGAGGTTCATCGTTATCCAATCAATTGCGCTAATTGAATCGATTGTCTTACCAAATTTACTTTTAATACACATCACAATGCGATACAAAATATCTTTTCGTTTAATCCTGATAGTGAGAGAACTGAAGACATCAAGATAATGTGCGTTGTTTCGTGGTGTTAACACCTGGAACGCCCATCTTCACCATTCATAGAGTTGCACAGTGAGATGCAGAATATCAACCTTGTAGACTATCTTACAAGCATTTTGTCACTTTGCAGGATTCATGGGAAAATGATCTAAAAAGTGCTGAAGGTCGATGTCCATAGAGTTGACATTTCAGCATGGTGTAGCCGAATGCGGAATTGTTTTAATCAGTGTGCCATATGATGTGTTTATTGGTAGCATATTTCCCGAAGCCGCTCGTATTGTTACTAAATAGTCTTGGAAAATGTTCAGACTTGAATTCATAAAAGAAAATTCACTCCGAGTCGTGTCTTTTCTGTGTGACACCATCTTGCGTACCTACTATACAACTCCTCAGAGACAAGGAAACACATAATCTACGTCAGTCCTCTAGAAGCATTGTAGTCTAACATTCTAAGGTTGCTGGACTATTCATTTCTATCTAGAGGTGTTTATTTATACCAAAACTATTGTAAATTGGACAATCCAATCGCACTGGCCCAATATAATTCAATTGCTTCAAATCGTCTTTCATCACTGCGTTGTAAAGCCCACTTTTCTCCGATATGTACAAAAATACACTCTGGAAATATTATAAACATTGCAGCAATGTTGCTAATTCTGCAATAAAAATTAATAAATAGATAGCGATGAAACATCTAAATGTACCTCTCTTTTTCCTATTTACCCTGCACAAGTGCGCAATGACGGTAAAGTAGATACCATGCGTAGCGCATTAATACAGTAACTTTATGAACATATTACACTACCTCGTACTCTATCTTGTTTGTTTTAGCATAGCATATCTAACTTAGATCACAATCATAAAGGTTCTTCCTTATCTTGTCTATGATAACTGCTACCGTCCTCTTGAAACTCTGCTTTTATTGCTTGTGTATGAGGTAGAGATAGAGGTTGCAACACTTTGTCGGGACTATTTATTTACGTCTTGTTTTACATGGCGAAGTTAAGGCCCTTACGGCCTTTTCTACCACTCAACCATGAATACAGAGAGAGTATTACAATGTAGCTACTATTAAGTTGTTTTCTGTCAATGTAAATTTACAAGTTTTCAGTTCCCCACAAAAGTATAGTCCTGGTATCCTACTGGCTCTTTCATAGCAAACAGTAAGATTTGTCGAATCTTTGGTTGCTTTTTGGAAAAATCTATTTCTTTTTGTAATTCCATATATGAGAGTCGGGAAAGGATGAGCGAACGACTCGAGTCGGGTTCGGCAGCAGCTCGAGTTGACTCCAGTGGCTGCTCAGAGGAACTCGACTCGAATCTAGTCGGTGCTCAGTACCTGCTCAAGTCAAGTCCAGTCGTTACTTAATTCGTACTTGAATCGAGTCGTTACTTAATATCCGTTTGAGCCGAGTCACACAATAGCTCAGAACGTGCTAGAATTTTATGACCTTTACATATCTCAGGCTCAGGCTGAAGAACGTGCTCGAGTTGAGCCGAGTCGCTGCAGATTGTCAGGGGACCCCCACTGGAGCTAGGTTATGGTTGAGTCGAGTACGATCAGTACTCAGTACTCGAGTCGTGCGGATTGACATCATTCGTACATACCCCTAAAATGATCAACTTGCGTTTTTTTTCTATATAGGATTAATGTACTAGATAAATTGAGTCGTTTGCTTCATGATTTGAATATCTTGTATGAATCATTTCAACTTAAGGATCCTTTTCTGTACAATAAAACTTGTTCAAAACGGGATTACAAGGAGCGAAGATTTTCTTCATATTACTAAGTTTTCATTTTGTACAGGTTTAATATATTCATGTGTTAGACTAGGTTTTGCTTCATAGAAATTTAGTTTTGGACGAATCTCGGTGTGATATTTATTAATAATAAGGAGTTATTTCTTAGCTAGAGTTACACTATAAAATGGTACACTTCTTGTACAGTACATTCTAAATGAGATAACTAACACTTACGCGTTAGTTGTGCACAATGTGTCCTAATAAACTCCACTAGTCGCATTTTTGTAACAATATACAGCAAGAAACATGACGAAGCTATTCTGTTCTTCGTAGCGCGGATGATTAAAGCAAAATGCTATTACCAATGTCCAGCTATTCTGCCAGACCTCCTAAATGAGATATGCCACCCCCGAAATTCTCGAGTAAACAATTTCAAATTTTTTACTGTTAAAATCGATAGAAACGTTGCAAAACGCTACTTATATCTTCTCAATTCTGGATTTACACCCCTCAAGCTGAAAATCCTAGCAGAAGCTCTGCCGAGGACAAACGTGTTTTATCTCTGCTCCCACTAAAATCTTCTTCTTCCCTTGACTACCCAAACAGCTTATTGAAAAGTATAACTTAAGTGAAAATATGTACAAAATGTCTGCAAATAGTGATCGGAGATGAAAATAGTATGGAAGGGATCAAACGTCGACTACAACGTAACCATTTACATCTTTCCAAATAATTCAAGGTATAAGACAAAATACCTAAAAATAGATGAAAATGTAATGTAATACTTTAGTTTTAAATTTTATATCTAATTTTCAACTGCATTGTAGGTGAAAATAGCAAGCGGAACCACAGACATATTTTGAAACTTGAAACAATATATCCTAAACATTTTTTCACTTCAGGCTTTTAGCATCAATATAATCTTAAAACATTACCCACCAACTGTGATACCAAGATGTTACAGTTTCTTGTTCTAAAATAAAACACTTAGACAAAATCTAGGGGCGAATTTACGCCAAAGCAGAATAGGCAGATGCTTACGGCGGAATACTATCAGGGGCGGGCAAATTTCTAAATGACAATTCAGTAATTTTAAGCTACCTCGCGAATATTTTTACTTTGATTGTTGGTAACATTTATCTGCAACGGTCTTAACTCTTTGACAATCTAAGTTTGCAATAATGTAACAGCAATAGATCTAACTCCCTAAGTAATACGCTATCCCGGATGTTCTTGTGTATCCCTGCGTTCAACTGTTCAGCGAAGCGTGCGTTCCCAAAGCTCAGAAGAGTAAAAAAGTATCTGCGTTCAAAGTGACTGAGAATCGTCTGAACTCAATAGCTATAGTCACCACAGGAGGAAACATTTTGGAGATAATGGATTTGTCCAACATGAATGATGAATTTGCTCAGTAGAAGGCAAGACGAAATATGTTAAATTGTAGAAAGAAAAAAAGTTTCTTGCAATTTTCTACTTCCATTATCTGAAAGTGAAACAAATACAGAATCAGTAAATTTCTTTTCCATTCGACCTTGCAGGATGAAAGTGGATTAAGTTAAGTTTATAAAAATCGTATAAATACCTAAGTTGTATGTTTTAATTTTCAACTTCCAGTTATCTCAAAATACATATAAATACATCATCCATACGCCTGTTATTTTAAGTCAAGTTTTGAGGCGTTCAAAAATACTTGAATTTTGTGATCGTGTAAGTTATAATCTAACAAACAAATGGTTGCAGAATTGCATATTAAATTTTTTTATAATTTCCACAGTCTAAAATAATCCCAATAGATTGCATCAGTTGAATACGAGATGGTATATTTATTTTTAATCAGTCAACTTAATCAAGTAGAGAGACACTTACGCGATAAAGTTATCGATAACTTTTTCCAAGTAATTTTTGAACCCAGAGTACATATTAAAGTAAAAAAGGGAGGGAAATTCTTGGATGCCTACAGGCGGCAGAATTGTAAATCCGCCACTGAAGGAATCAAGTCTAAACAAACAGTCTTAGACGTGTAGACCAGAAACAAGCCAGAAATGTTGCTTTTTGTATCATGGTAGGAATTTTAATCCTTTCTTATATAGTTGTCGTGTTGGTTGTAGAAGAAGAGAATAAATACGTTAGATGAAGTTTTAACCACCCTTTGTACTCAAGTTGTTACTGTCGAGGACTCCAGAAAGATACTGGGGAAACAGGTACGCAGGCTCGAATCCCACTACCGCCTATCCTAGGGTTTTCCACGATTCTTCTTCATTTCACTAGGCGAATTCCGGAATTGCATCTACACTTTAGGCTGAGATTGCTACCTTCACCATCCGTGTTCCGATTACGAGTGCCCGCCGAGAGACGTAATCTCTCAAACATGCAACAGATCCAGTCCGCAACTGCCTATCATATCGAAATACTTTAAATTAAAATTAAATTAGTAAGATTATATTAATAGTACTCGTGGAGTCAAACTACTCTCTATGGCCCAAATTTTAAGACCATAATTATAACGGTAACGTTTTGTATACCGAACAGACAGCAGCAGACATGTAAATATAATTTGTGCTTTATGTATAGGAGATCGACCTACATCACAGTTGCCTAAAGACCATAAATAATATTGAAATTCTATTTAAATATTATAGACGTATAAGAGATGTCGCACTGAATGTAATCAAATTTAGTGTTGAATTTCAAATTTAGTGTTGTATACTCAAGACATATACACACAAAGAGAGAGAGAAAGACTTGAAGTAACATTATGTAAGCATCTCCATAAGAAGTGCGTTACTCGTTTCAGTTTTCGCTGTAATCGTATCCAGCTGCAGTAGATGAGATCAGAGAAACAAAGTGCGAACTATACTTAAAGCTGAAAACTCGTGTTTAATTGTTCGTGGCATTCATTTCCGTAGACTTACCTATAATCAATAGCTATTGGTAAACATTTTAATTCCTGACTCTATATTTTTTCATTGAACGCTAGGAAACGCATAATATATTAACGATAAAATTTTAACTTTCTGCCATTGGCTTGGAAAGGAGTGTGTACTCGTAATGTGACATTTAGAATGAGTAAACATATTACGTAGGTTCTAGGACGCTGGTTTTAATTATCTTTGAAAAACCAAATCAACATAATTCTATCACACCCTTACATTTTATTAGAAAACTTCATTATTCCAACCTAATCAACTGACAAGTCTGAACGAGATTTGCCATGATATCCCATGATTCTACTGAATCACACTAAATGAATACTGGAACAGTATCTAGAAAGGGATCTTGTCCCCTTTCTTTGTTTTTCCTTTCCTCAAAAAGTACTCTTGCTAGCTGACTTTATTACCAAAGTATGTAATTTTAATTGTATTTAGCTGACATTTGGGAACCGGACTTACACTTACGGGTTATAAGATATATTGATGTAAGATATATAGAATCACATACAAATAGAATAAACCTAAATAACTGTCCACAGATTTTCGATTCTTTCTAATGACGTTACGGCATGTGTAGCTAGGTTGCTTTATATGGCACAACCAGAGTTGGTTAGTGTAAACAAAGTTGGTTTAAACCATGGTTTAAAGCTTGGTTTAAACTAGGTGTTTTTTTTAAAAAACAATTGGTTTAAACCAAAAGCAAAAATACCTCAAATAGTGTGAACTTCATGGTGATGATTCCACATATTAAACCATCTACGTAAATTTTATATAATATTTGCCTTGTAATCGAGGTTTCACGGGTTCGATTCTCGATGGGACCACATCATTTCTCTAAAGTGCAAACCTAGTAGTGCTTCGAATGTCACTGTAAGCAGTAGCTCTTGTAATTCATAACCTTGCTGTTAAATAAGGACGTTAAACCTTAAGAAACGAAACGAAACCAAATTGTATCTTTTTGTTTGCCTGAATGCCTATTGTTTCAT
This sequence comes from Lepisma saccharinum, assembly GCA_022664845.1. NCBI lineage: Eukaryota > Metazoa > Arthropoda > Insecta > Zygentoma > Lepismatidae > Lepisma > Lepisma saccharinum. The sequence continues at coordinate 116,367 of JAGDQP010000909.1, read as the reverse complement.
ACAGAAGCCAAAGTTAACTTTGCTTAAATGTGTTAAGTTGGTAAAACTTATCTACTGCCATCAAGTGACGTACATTAATTATTATTATTATCCAATTGCAATGAAAGCAAAAATTCTAAACATTCCTTTGTTCTAATAATGTTTAGTATTTATAAAATACACCGAAATTCCGTATAAGACAAAAGCTCTTTGTATGTATGTAGGTGTATTGATAGTTCGGAGCTAAAGTGAACTCAAATAATTCGTACTATCTTTATTCACTTCTTTTTTCGATCTTTATTCACCTCTATGTATTTCTGACTCAGTGAACTAGCTTGGGCTAAATTAGATCTCTGCTCTGTAGTCTTTTGAAATTGCCCACTTATTTTAACTGGAGAAGTAGATGTTCGTGATTAAAACTGGCTTGATGCTGCCCAAGATAGAACCCAATGGGAAACGTTTGTTACTGCGGCGATGAACTTGCGAGTTCTGTAAGCCATAGAGTTAGTTATTTAGTTACGATAACTCTGTACAGTTATTTCACTTGTGCAGTTGTGTATCTTTTTGTTCTGAAGTGACTCTTAATAATTATATTCGCAAGTATGCAAGATCAGTACAACGTATTTCTATCAGGTGTCCTCCGTGGATGACTCGGTAGACTCATCGTATTTTTAATCAACGGGTCCCGGGTTCGAGTCCAGGTGGAGGACAATTTCTCTCAGGTGAAAACTGAGTAGTGGTTCGGATTCCACTTTAAGCTTTAGTTGTAGGTACCGTCCTTTATCACCCCGCTGCTGCATAAGGACATTAAGGAAAAACAAACTTATTTCTATCCATATGTAATATAAATAAATAAAGCAAAGTATTTAAACAAAAAAATGGTTTTAAAAAAATGGTTTAAACAAAAAAAAAATAAAAAACATGGTTTTTGCCAACCCTGGGCACAACAGTGTTCAGTTGACAAAACTGTTGATGGCATTATATAATGTAAAAACAAGCAAGAAACATTGTTAATAATAAACAAGGAATCAAAAAAGATTCCATTTTAAAGATTAACGAGCATGAAACTCTGAATTTTGGCAATTTCAGATCAAAATTGTGACTAAGCAAAATATGGCAAAACAACTAATTCATTTTAAACTGTTGGTGTATCTCCAATAATTTTATTCCAGCCAAATTTATCGTAATTTTCATAGAAATAAGCCATTACACTACTTTAAAGTTTAATGCATAGCAAACAGGCGGTTTTGCACCTATAATGTTTGAAAATAAAAAGTGAGTAAAGACGTGGACATATTGCCTGGATAAGGATAAGGGCACCTCCGCCTTGCACGGTCATTCAGAATCACTATGTGTACGTGTGTATAACCAAACAATGTTTGAATTTGTGAACTCGTCACCACAAATTTCACCGCTTCAATAATTGTTGGAATGCCTTCACTGAATATACTCCACCAACCATACATTTCGTTATGTTGGGTTGCATAAGCTTTAAGGATTTATATTTTATTTCCAATACGTCTGTTTACATTACAATGAAAATTCTGATTCTACAGAGTCACTGTATGATTCAGTTCAGGCACTGAAAATAAACAAATACATTGAAAGTATAAATATGTTAAATATTTTTAAACTGTTCATAAATAAATAAAAAGAAAGGATTTCAGTATAAATTATACTAATTTCAATTAATTTATCTGTCACATTATTGGAACTAATCCGACCGAAACAAGTTTTAAAGTTCAGAATTTAGGTTCATTTTTTTTTTAATTTCCGCAAGAACCAGAGGCGGATTAAGTAGGATTCAAAGGGGCTGCAGCCCAGAGCCCCCACTCGTTCAAGGGCCTCTCCAAAGAAAATAAGTTACCCTTATGACTACAGGAGACAGATTCCAGGAGCCCTAATGGAGCCTATAGCCCATAGCGGGACTCAATCCAGCGCTGACAAGCCACTTTTTACAGTGTAGTAAGTAAATTGCGCGTGTTGTTGAACAGATGGCGGTGTACACTCTTACAACAAAAAATAGCAATACATTATTTTGTAGATGTTTTCGTTATACTTAACTTAGGTTAAAGATTTAGTAATTTTTTTAAATCTAAATATTAAATGCAATATTTAATATTTTCATACGCGGAAATATCATATATAGGTTCAAATCCTGAGTTTTCCATTCACGTAACTTTTCCATCACTTTTCTCTTCGTGTAGATCAGAGTATTATCAAGAGCATCGGAAATAATTATTGGAGTCTGAAGATTTAGATATTGCTGTTCAACTCAGCATTAATGTATTGTTAAGTTTCCAAAAAAAAAAAAGAAAAAAAAGTTGATTCCTGTAAACCTAATATTTAATGATAATAAAATAATATAATAATTACTGAAAATAAAAGAATAAATTTCTTTACATACGAAAATGTATGCAAAGATTTGTACCTTTCAAATTTAACGTTATGCCTTATTTGTGTGGCTCGAAGTAAATAATAAAAATCATGAAAATTATATTTCTTTTAAAATGTGAATTTGACCTTTTGTTTTACTTTGCATCTTAATTTCTTGCGGAATACACTACAGCAGGGGCTCGTAAACTATGACACTCGAGCCTGTAGCAGAAAACAAAAAAAGGAAAAGAGAAGAATGTGAAAGAAGACAAATTAATATAAATTTATTCTAGAGTTTTGCTTGAAACGGCCTAAAACAGGTTAACAATATATTATTATAATTAAAAAATTAACAAGATACAATTTTAATGGATGGTATGAATTTGAAAACATTGAAACTTTTTTTTAACGCTTTTCAAAACTCTTCTAAGGGCAAAATTTGAATACGCTACGTTGGTGTGGATTGACTTGACTTAAAAATAGTATTAACACTATAGAATCTGTGCAAAAAATCTTTTATTAGACTGTTTCGTTAGAAAGTTAATTTACCATATTATTCGTACAACTACAACTACAACCTTTAAACTTGAAACTTTGGAACAACGAAGAAAAAAAAATCATAGTCAAAATTTTGGAAAATACAACTCAAAGCTCTTATTTTATAGAAAAACTCAGTTTTGTTATACCTTTGTAAAACACTCGAAAGTACAAGCTGGTAATAATAACCTTTGACAAAGGTGCCGTACTTTTAAATCCAATAATCCGTAATTATAACGAATAGAAAATCACCTCTACATTTGTCAGTATTCTCTACGTTTATTTTATATTTTGTATGTGTATTTTATATTTTATATTATTTTATATTTTATATGTGTATTGTACTGTTATGAAATCTTCAATTTTTTTTCAACAACTCTGACTTCATAGTTGGTATCATATCCTTTGTTATTTTGTGTCCAATTCTTTACTTACATCTATAACCAATATGTATTCCAACATGAGATGAGGGTTTGTCATATGCAAGTTGCTCCTTCGATTTGTCTTAACGCAGTAAAAATGTTTGGAAGGAAGTCCTTATTCCACGTTTCAAACAGGAACCTAGAAGTATAATCGACAAAAGAGTTATAGCCTTCCAGTATAGCATCCAGGACGTCCGTGATATATCGAGATCTGGATTTTCTGGCGGATTAACTTCAGTTCAGATATGCAAGCGCAGCCCCATTCACAGAGATCATATTCAATGCTGCTGTCTTCTGAATATTATTCAGTCATGATTCGTGAATGAGGGTTCAAATTCTTAAATTCGTGGATTTATCATGGGTTACATCTTACTTAACTTTCCTTCTACAACAGTAATAATAATATAATAATCGTCGTAATAACGACACATGTTTTCAAGACATTTTGGTGGTTAATAACATTTTCGCGAATTCGCTAGTGGCAAAAATTGATTGTCTCTAACTATATGCTATACTCCAAGAAGAACGTAAAGCGTTCGGTACAAAACTTTTATCCCAAGTAAAATAAAAGGACAAATCTCACTTGAAGAAGAGTTACAAAAACCTATAAACATTTTTCAGGATTTACAACCATATCATATTAGACTGAAACACTAATATTGAATTAAATATATTTTGTCTTTATAAAGGTTTTCTAATAATAGTTCCTGTAAAATTTTCATCTACTTGTAGGAACAGATACTGGTTTTAGATCTATAGGCACTTTTAGATAACCGCTCTTAAGACTATAGGCATTCGCTATTGGATAACCGCTCTTTGCTTACTTCTAAATGTTCTACTGATGTGCACACATCTATTCTACTGGTAAGGTCCCCACGCGTCTTGCATCGGTACGGTGCATCAGGGAACAATCATGCAGCATGCAGCAACCTCTGTGACTGTAGCACGCAAACAATCTTGCATGATTTTAAATGACTCCCTTGTTGAATGGAGCATGTTGTCACGCTACAAGACGTAATATGTGTATGGCCCTTATTTTTTATATTTTGTATGGAGTATAAAATATTAACTCACGCTCTTCGAAGAAAATGTCTTCTAGCAAATAATTCATAATTTTGTCCTTTTACCTGTATATAAAACGCAGGACGCACGAAGTCTCGATATTTAATTGGCGCACCATGCATGCTAAAATGTTTCAACTGATGAGCTTTGTACCGCAATAAAGAACTTCCAAAATCTTTCCCATTTGATAATACACGATGTTACGTTGAAATAAGACACTACAGATCCTAACAGCTGATACAATTTTTACTTAACCCTATTTTCCGTAGAAATTTGAATTTTATTTATATCCTTTAGGCATTTAAGGTTCAGGCCAAGATAGGGGAGGGAAAAGGATTCGGGAAGGTGTTGGCCAGAGCCCATGTTGAAGGTGCCATCCCGGCATTTGTATGGTGTGACTAAGGAAAAATCTGGAAAAACCTCAGTCAGGATAGTCTGCCGCTGGGGATCGAACCTCGACCTCCCGAATGCTACGCCAACGCTCTGCCACTGAGCTACATATAACGCCAAAATGTCTTACCTTGTACATCCTTGTCTTAGCATTCGGAAGGTTCTGGAAACGATCCCAGTGGTTTCCCTCAGTCACACTAAGAAAATGTCGAGAGTACCTACCAACTAGGCCATTGCCGACTACCTTAAATATTCTCTTTCCCACCCTATCCCGCCCTGAGCCTGGGATATCTAAACGCTATAAACATATACAATCCAAAATTTCTTGTCGAGCCGGATCCTTGCACTGAGCCGTAGGTTGAGTACATCTAGTTTAGAAGCTCCTTAAACAAGACAAGAGTACTCAAAATTAGACATTTTATTTCGTTTAAAATCGATTATATTCTTACTTCGGAGTAATTGATAAAGAACTGATAACACATTAGCGAAATAAAAACAGAAAAAATGAGAAAACACACACAAAAAGACAAAATGAGACAATGATGTAAGAACAGAAAAGCGGGATATTGGCGAAATAAGAAACAGACAAAATGAAACTGGGGAAATAAGAAATAGATAAACGAGACATATTAAAATGAAATAAGAATTGGTAAAATGAGATGTTAGGGAGAACAGAAATAGTTGAAATGAGAAGACACCACCGAAAGTAAGAAGCAAGTGGGCAGTGAATGTTAAAACAAAAATATATTTTTTTTCTCCATCCATCCAGACTTCATTCAGCATGACACACACTCTCTCTCTTTCTTCACTTGCATTACCCTCGCTCGAGCACTTTCGGTCGCTGAACACCGGAACGTAAGACCCATATCATCATGTGTCCGTAGCGATGGAAAACAAGACGCTCATTTGCAGGTGAGAGTGAATTTTTCAGTCATCATAATTCAACCAGCTGGAGTACGTAACATACATGCATACATACAGCCAGGCTGGCTGCTGTGCGTACGATACCAGTGCAAAATTAACATATTTCTTTTTTCTTACAAAGAAACACCAAATCATCATCGAGAAACTGGATTGAACTTGACGGTGCTTCTTCGCTTTTGTTTTCGTTTTTTTTTTTTTAATATACGTGTCTTTGTCCACTGCCTATGAGAGAAGTGAGGGCGCGCGCATATTTTTTTTTGTCGTGGTTCGTTTTTTCACTGTTAATTTTTTTAAACATTTTTTTTTTTAACTTTCCTCCCGTGATTGGCTGCTTATATCGTTGTCGTCTGCAAAGCAGCAGAAGTTTTGCCTCCTCGATCTTAGCGCCGCCAAGGAGATTACAAGTCAGTGCAACGTTGTGTGTCGACAGGTGAACGTCGAGTGGCGCACAACACCTGAGCTTTCAACTGGAAGCAGTCCCAAGTTAGTTTGTGGTTGCAGATAAACGTGTTTGATTCTTCGAGAGAAGAAAGACAATTGGGATTATATTTACAAACATACTCATTTATATTTTCGCAATCCCGTAGTGCTGTGTGAACTATTGTTATTGCAATGCCAACCAACAGTTAGTTGTCTGTGTGTCTGTCAATTTTATCTGTGGGGTACAAGAAGACATTGTCACCGACGATAGTGATTTTTAGTATATATTTCTTAAAAAGAAAAACATCGATTTACACGGACTGTCACTTAAATATAGTAAGCGTCCGAGTGTACAGTAAAATTGTGTCTTTTTTATGTGTTATTGTGTGTTTCTTCCAATCTGTTAAGTGAAGAGGCGAGATAACACCTGATAGAAGCAGTACATACACACACACACACAAATACACTGATTACACACACGAATCAAGTGCTGTTATATTTTCTTTATATAGTTATTGTTGGATGACCCTTCAGGTAGCGACGTCAATCTTTTTATCGACTGTGCAAAATAGAAGACATGACTGCCAATCTACCATACAAGAAACGCTTGTTTCTTGTGTTGGTTTTCGAGTGATGTGGTTCTAAAGTGAGGGTGATTTTGTTCACAGTTTAAACGGAAATAGTCGTTCATTAAAGATTAAGTTTATTTAGAACATTATAAGGTTTTTAATACGACGTTGCGGGCCACTTAGTGCACATGCTCATCTCATAAACCGGCAACAACAGTTTGAAGAAAGGAAAACATACTTTCTTATATTTGAAGAAAAAAAAAATGGTGAAGATAAACATAAGTGGATTTCTGCAATTAGTTTTTTGTTATTAATTGTGTGTGTTTTTAGTTGTGTTTTAAAGAACACGACTAATCTGCTGTTTAACTGGAGCCTTCAAATTCAGCGCGGATAATCCTGGAAACTTATTATAAAAAGGTAAGTACTAACTTCATATTAAGATACTCAAACTTATTTTGGTATATTTATATTAATTTTGAGACTAGGTACATATACACCACCTTAGGTACATCGCTAAATGCAACAGAATCCGCCTCCCGCACATGAAAATCGGTCTCAATCTGCCATAAACCATAGAGATTGAAAAGTTAATATTTAATGGGCTGGCCCCATCACTGTTTGAGAGATAAATTTCGTGTCATGCATATTATTTATTATAGTTATAAACTTCGAATTTATTAACCAGCTCCGAACCTGCGACCTATCGATATATGAACTCCAGTCCTAATCCCACACTCCACTAATGCTCCAACTTAATCGCCAGATCATTAACATATTTCCATAGTTCTTATATTAACAAAGTGTATAGTATCATGCCGGGTGTGTTGAGTTGGTCGGGAACAGCTGCTATTCGTTCTTTGCTAATAAAAAAAAATTGATCTCTGTATTGCCATATATATACTTATAAAGGAAAACAATATTTGTGTATTGAGGATACTGCGTGCCAATTTTATTTAATGAGATTAGCTTGAAGGCAATAACTTACTCTTTTCCAAGGTTGGTACTCAAGTTAGTTGACAAGCATATGTTACATATATTGAGAGCTTCGAGTAAAATATACACGTGACAGTAACCAGAGTATTCAAGAGATTGTGTGCTTTTCGTATAGGTTCCAACTTTTAAATAATTTTTCATTCTTGAGGTCCAAAAGCAAATTTTTGAGGGTTAATTGTTTTGGCTTTATATATATGTCGGTTTTGAATGAAGTTTAAAAAGATTTCGATGTTTGTCGCAACTGTTAGGTTGAATGTACGGTATTTCAGATAACGAAGATCAATGTTTCAAAGATTTTGAAACAACGGGTTTTTCGGATTTCTTTCTTTTTTTAACCGGCTTCCATGTTATAAGTAAAACAGCTGATTCCTAGATACAGCGTTTACTCATTCCTCTATAAAATAATTGTGTATATTTTTTAATATTCTGTTTTAACGTAGTATTGGTTTTAAAGAAAGTATCGTATCTTTTTGCCACGAGATATTTTGTTATGACGAAACCTTACACAAATTCTCCAGGCTACTATTTTTTTTTTTAATTCTTTTAAAACGCAAAAATAATCCTGTATTTAACAACAACCTAACTGTGTACTTCTCTTACTTTCTTTTGTGCTGATAACTTGAAATAGTTCTTTAAAAATGAACAGAAAAGAAATAAAAGTAAAAATATATCGATACTGCGCTACTTATATATTATTTTACAGAGAAATATCTATATAATTATTCACTTTACAAACAATTTTTGAATTTATGTCCATACGTATTCATATTTTTATCGTAAAAACTAAAACTAGGTTTAAAATATGGATCCCTATTTATAAATCGAATTAGATATTTTACTTTCTCTATCTACACGAGAATCTTTGATAAAACTGATTCGAGTACAACAATATTTAAAATTATTATTAATTTTGTGTAAGATTAGGCGGAATATATTAAAGTATTGAATTTGATTACATTTAATAGCAGTTGGACGAAAATCTTTTGTAACTTCTTAAATTTTTTTCCCGTCTGTCCTTATGTAACGTACCCCAATATCTCAACACGAGCAGAGAAAGAGAAACTGACTTCAGATTTGAAAAATAGCGATTTACGTGGCCATTTTGAATCTGCTTAAGATACGGATTTTGTTCGTGGTATATTTCTATTATACACAGTTCTGTGCAAAGAATGGTCATATCGTCGGAAATAGTTTTCTTCAGTATTCGAAAATAGTCTTGTGCAAACTGTTTCTTCAGCTTCTGCTTAGCTTTATATACGCTCGGGCTTGTATACACTCATTAAACCTTGCTGAAAAAAAGGAAACGTATACTTGTACACGAGGATCTTACTGTGTGAACTATTATAATGTTAATGACATAAACGTGTGTGATTTTACTTCACCTCACTTCTTCTAGCTTTTTTCACGCATAACTTAGTATGTTTAACACACTATCAAGCTATTTTTTAAAGCAAATACTTGTTGGTTGTATGACCCAGTATTCTGTATTCAAAGAACCACCATTTAATAACAAACATTGTTGAACTTCTCATTTTTATAACAAACCCGTTTTTCACTTAGCCAAGTATACAAACAGTAAACCTATTACGAAAAAAATCGTTTTCTTTGCAGGAAATTTTGGTAAACAATTAAATATGTTTTCGCAGTTTTCTTCTTGGAAAAGTGTATTTTACATGGCCATAATCTATGCGATATCTATCCTGGAATTTTGTATCTTAAGAAAAGAAAAGTATTTAATTCGAGTTGAATTTTAATGAAAAAAAAATTTGAATTCTAATCTGGATTCGTTTGATTAATATGATGGTGCAGAATTGTGTGTGTGATATATGTACCAGCATTCCAGCAATATGTTGTTTGGATTCTGTTATGTTTCCATATCGATATCTTTAAAACAACATATGTGTGAATGTGCGTTGAACTCTTTTGTATATTCCGGTGTTTCGAGAAACCGTATAAAGCCAAGGCTGTAATAAAAATTAATAATACATAGGCCGTATAAAAAATATTTTGGAATTCGGAGTAAATGTTCTTTTAACTTTGGCATGCGATACACTCTTTTTGTGTGGGGCTGGGGAGAGGTGGTGGTGTGAAGTGTGAAGTAGGGACCCAGTTTCTAAAAACTTAAAAAAGTACTTTTTTTACCTTCCTTTATTCAAGATCTTCAATGGTTGCAAGCTTAGAATTAACGTCTCCGGAAACCCTTAGTTCAAATTTCACCAAACATGATTATTTTTTTTTTATCATTATCATTACCTTTGCTTCATATTTTGTAACGTACATTTGCAAAAGATACAAACTTGCAACAAAGTCTAGACTGATCTTTTCCTTCCTCTCCCTCTGTTGGTTCTCAGGATTGTTCTTCAGTAAGGTACAAACTCTAAAATGTATGACCGACAAATGTATCAGCTGAAAGAATGGCGTATTTCACTTTTCCACAAACAACCTAGCGCGCTGAAAGAGGATACGTTAATACGTTATTTTCCCAGTCAAATCTTCGAAAATTATTTTTTTCCTTCTTCTGTCATGTATGCACAGTCTGTTCGGTATACTGATCAACCATGATATTTCGTCAGGAGACTAGAAATATAAATATACAGATATTGAGGGATATTTGAGGGATAAGCAGTTTCGCAAATTTTGAGGGATACGCAGTTTTTCCACTAAGCCCCTCAGTTCTGAAAGAGGTTAAAATATTAAATTTTTCGTTGGGGGAAGAAATTGAATCCATTTGGTACAAATCCAAGTTACCGTCTTACAGGAGGTTACAAATATGATTACACTGTGAAGAAATAATAAACTTCTTGGAAATATTGTCTCCAAGATTGTGTTAATTTAGTGCAAATATAAATGCAAAAAAAATATGTTCAATAAGTATCCTGAGTTTAACATGTCTTTCTGAAGGTAAATTTTAAACACTTTTTGAACACTTCTTTGTTTCACGATTACTTTTGATACACTTCTTATACACAGTTTGGTTGCAAGGTGTCGTAATAAGATCAGAGTTTACTCGTTTTCGCATTAAACCTTCTTCAAGAAATAGCAAGAAATATGATGAAATTAGCGTGTTGTTGGGAACTCACTCGAATTGAATTATGGGTAACACTTTTATATAAATAAAACTAACCCTTTTACTTGTAAACTCCCATTTGTTGAAGCCTCTACCCATTTGAAGTGCACGGAAGTGATTAAATTTTTTTATTTATATTATGACCTTATATTATGTGTGTAAAAGATGTACTTACAATGTACAAGAAGTGTACTTTCTTTTACAATTTAGGGGACAGTTTCAGAAAAAAATAGGTGGCAAATATTTTCAATATATTTATTTTTATATATCGGGAAGAATACATATTTAAAAAATAATAATCTTAAAATTGTTCTAATTATCCTAGAATTTATTTATATATCGTACATAAAAAAATACCAGTTTAATAAACGGATAAAATACTAAAACTAAGCCATGAAATAGTTCTGGAATTACACGTTTATGTAAAAATATATTTATATGAGTGAGCGAGACTCATCACTGCGTCCGCGAACGAAGGGGACGGTCGCGCTCTTTTTTCACAGAAGCAACAGGTGCTTGGCAGGTAAAGTGGTGTGCTTGGTTACCGCTCGCTTGCCTTTTTTCCCGTCCGTCCATCTCCGGAACACGATAAAAATCAACAGGTGGGTTTGGGAGACCCCTTCCTTTTTCCCTTCAAACTGGTGGTTACTACATCGACTCTTCGGGAAGCGCGGCTCCGTCGTTTTCGTGCCAACTATACTTTTTTTTTCTTTTCCGCCAGAGCCGGACATAGTAGAAGGGGGAGGATTCGAGAGAATTGACAGAACAGTGGGAGAAGAATAAAACAATCCTGAAGGTTGCAACAATCTTGTACCTTCTCCCCCGCTCTTCCATTGAATACCTTTTTGTAAAGTATATTATTGTAATGATAATCAGGTGAACATTTTAAGCCAATTTTTGACCTCTTTATTCTTTCCGTAATAACTCACTGACTTGTTGATTGAACTAAATTTACTTTTAACAAACTAAAATGTTAGAATTTACACACAGTAAGAAGGTTATACGAAAGCAAATTGTTCCAGTACGCCACTAAATCATAAGTTTCACCGCCGAAAGTTTTCTTCTTTTCCTGTTCCTTAATCTAAATATCTTGAAAGAAAGAAATTATAATGCTACAGGAAACGCGGGAGATATCTTCTGTGAATGTATTAATACATATTAGTTTCAATAATACATATTGTAGGACAAGCAATGAACATGGAAACTCTAGGAATACGAAATAATAATTCTTGTAGTGAGCGTGGTCATTTTAATAACGCGTAATAATACCGCTAGTAATGTAAATTTTCATTCTACTGGAAACAAAAATCATACGTAGTAATAGTTGTAGCAGCTCTCGATATGAACGTAATAACTCTACAGTAGTAATACGTAGATTTAAAACTTGTTTCTCCATAAAATTCTCATTAAAATAAATTTTATTACCTGTAAATCATTAAGGAAGCATTATTTTTACTGTGAAATGTGTAGATTTCCAAAAAAATTTATGTAAAACTTTAAAATATAGTTGTTTGATACACTTCCTCTTGAAGATATTGTCATTGTACGTCAATAAAATGGCATCGGCTAATATGAAAATGCCATCGAAGACCAAAATACCAAAAGAGACGATAACACAGGTAGCTGATACCGGATCGCGAGACAGATAGTACTTCAAAGGAGGCGATAAAAAGATGATACGATAAGATACCAGACATTTGACGGTATCAGAAGAGGTTATATGTTGTCGATTACTGCAATATCAGAAATATATCGCACGTAATATCAGAAGTGAATGTACGTAGTTGCTCTATCGTACACCAACTTAAAATCTGGTAGATAGACCTATCGTAATAATTATTCTCTAAATGTAGACACTTCATCGCCAAGTAAAAATATAGACGATGAGTAATAGAACCGAGAGAGAAAAACATTTCTACATGTATATGTTGAAAGTTTCAATTACTTTTTATCCGATATTAAAACATATGTAACAAATTCTTGGCGGAAGGTTAGTCATAATAGTTGCTGTCTATTGGTGTCCACATTCACTTGGTCTTTGTCAACTGACTTCATGATTACATATCTACACATTAAAAATGCCTGTATTAATTCAACACTTTTCGGTGTCCCATCATGACTATAACTTTTTTTTGTGTGTTAAATCAACACAACACACGGTGTTGATTTCGGTACTAGCAGCAAGAAAAAGTTACGTCTGTAAGGAGATTTGAACATGGGTTGCTAAGTTAAAAGTTCAACGTCATACCGTCTGGGCTAAATCGCCAGGCATGAAAAAAAACACTAGATTCGAACAGTATACGAATCAAACATACGTTGCAGAACCCCAAACACAAGTAAAGTTACTCGCACGACTTTATACGTTATTGTTTAATCACTTTTCCATTTGCCAAAACTAAGAATCAGAATTCCCATTCAATGAGGATACGTTCCATCTCTATGAAAGTAAGCGATCAAGATGGTGGAAGGCAAACACTTGATGTCTAATCAACACCGTGTGTTGTGTTTATTTAACACAAAAAAGTGGTATTATGCTCGAACACCGAAAAGTGTTGAATTAACACACGTATTTTTTTACTGTGTATATTCATATTTGTAATACGTTTCGAGACAGCTCATCTTTTGATACAATTTGTAATTTTAGCAACTGTCTGCGGCGGGATTCGAATCTGGAAGCTTCTCCTGATTTGTAATTCTTCACTCTAACCACTATACTTTGCGGTAATGGGGGGGTCTTCCTACTTCCAGTGAAGAATAAGAGAAGGTGACAGAAGAGTTGCTTCTTGAAACGGAGTCCAAAATAAAAGTAGGCTGACGACAATGGTCTGCTTCAACTAAATACGTAACTATAAGATAAACGAGAATTTTACTAAGACTTTCTGAAACTAAAATTTACCTAGCACGATTACGTGTGTAAATAATGAATTAAATAAAACTTGGTGTATTTTATTACGTATACTATACATTTGAATAGTAACGAAACGGCCTGAACCTTAGATTTCTAAACTTCATAAATAAAAATTCAAACGGTAACAGAAATAAAATTTCTTCAGTTTGATGAAAATTATTTCATTGATAACTTTCCAATCTTCCTAACAGTTTCAGAATGTCCAATTATGTCTTACTGTGTTACTCTGCAATATACGTACTAAACACTATTGAAATTTTTTCACCAAAACTAAAAAAAAATGTATTTGCTGAAATTTTACAAACCTTTTTGCTGCTGTTGTACATGTGTCTCTGTAAATTCAACTCAGGATGCTTTCTCTTTAAAAACAAACGGTTGCTTGCTCTTCTGTCTTGAATGAAAGAAGTGACTTTTAAATAGAATCAACGCAATAAGAATATTTAGGAACAGCCTTAACAAGACAGTATAAAAAATATATTGCCATTGGATGGAAACAGCACAAGTGAATATGTTCTTTTAATTCCTCTAGTATAGAATATTTTCCAATATTTATTATTATTATTATTGTGTTGTCGCGAAATCGACTTTTTAACATTACTACTAAACGAGATAGGCTACTTATTAGATGCGAAATTCCAAGGTTGATTGATTTAAATCAACATGATTTAAATCATGATTTTTTGAAAAAAAAAATCAATGATTTAAATCAAAAACATTTTTTAAAAGTAAATAAACTGCATTGTTATTAATAATTGTGTCGTTTGAATGTGTAAGCTTGAAATTTACCCTTTAGTCCTCATGTGATGACAGGTTCTTATGATTTAAACCAAAACCAAAGTGACTGGCCTAGATTTTCAACAAATTATTTGATTGTTTCTTTTCATATTACAGGCGAAATTTAAAAAAAAAACGTAGAAACCTAATTCACATTATAAGTTTACAATTTGTATTACAAATATGTTGATTTTTGTAATACATTGAAAACGAACAAAAAGAAAACAGAAAATCCAATGGTCATTTACAAAACAAAAATTGTTGTTTCGTAACATTACCTACTTTGTGTATTTGTATTTGCATCAAATTAGTATATTTTTTCACGAATTGAACAAAAGTAATTTACACTTATTGGGAATATAAAGTCTACCGATGTAAATGCTGAAGGATGAAAATGCAAAGCTACGTATCCATTATTAATTTGACTGCATTAAATAGCTCTATTTAATTGAATTTATATCTAAAACCTTTAGACAATTTTGGAGCCATTTAAAGGCCTTAAAAAATTAAGTTTAAAATTCAAACAACTTTGGATCAGACCGAATGGATGATGATGATGATGATGAGAGAATTGGTGGAATGAAGAAAGTGGGATGTAACGAGATAATCCGGACAAAACCCACGCACACGGTTTATGTTCACCACAAAGCCCACTTGGCACGAGCCGGGATCGAATCAGGAACCGTACGGACTAGAGGTGAGCGCTCTACCACTCAGCGATCGCGTGTCCAAAATAGCTCTCATAGGGTGTTTCCAAATTGATAGTTCAATTTCGAGGGTTGAAAAATCTAAATGAAGTGAGCTAAAATTTATTTTGGTAAACTTAAATCCTAGAATATTTAGTTAGGAAGATGTAGCCTGAAGAAACGGAGCAATTGCGATTATAAAATTGGCGAGGAAAGGAAGGCACAGACTTTATTTTAGGAGGAAAGCTGATGATACGTAGAACATTATAATTTGTTTCGTTTTCGAACTTAATTCGTATACACCCATCTGAAACCACTTCATTCATCGTGTATCAAGGAATGTAACGTGTACATGTTAACATTCCTTTGTAAAATATACCACAAGTAAGTAATAAGTCGCCGTAGCTCAGGCGGTAGCATACTGCGACTTAGGTGGTAGAACTACGATTCGGGTGGGTCGGGCTCAAATCCCAGACAGCACACTAGAAACATACGTGGCTCTCTGAGGTGCACTCAGCCTCCTATCAAATTGAGTACCAAAGTGACCATGGTACTCCTGGGCACCTTGCGAAGGTAAAGGGAGTCAAGCGTGGCACTAACCTCACTTCGTACCATAGGGCGAGAATATGTGGAGCGCTACCTCCACATCCCCCAGACGCCGTTCACAGCGCGTGAGTATCACACAGGGAATAACTGTACTTCTTTAACCACAAGTAAGTAACGTCATATTACCCTTCTTTTTCAAAATTATTACAAGTTGTAATTGCCTATTTTCCATGGCTACCTTCCGTAGCGAATACCAAATGTTTGTGAATTTTACTTTAGTTTTTACTGGTTAAGGTATTTGAAAAGGAAAAACTAACTTAATATCTTTTTCAGTGCCGCAAATTATTTAAATTTAAAAAATTGATTTAAATAAAAAAAATCAACAAACCTGCGAAATTCCTATGTAAATCTTGGGGGGGAAAGAGTAAATTTGAAATTGATTTGATAACAGAAGAAGTTATTCAAGTTGATTGCATATGGATTGAGTTATGCGTGGAATATTTAATCATAATTTATTTTTCTCTTACGTATTTAATCTATTTTTGAAACATATCACAGACATTTAGTTTATAAAGCTTAACTGAAATGAACATTCACTTTTAATGTTCGAAACGGTAACAAAAAAAGTAAACATGTCTGAGAAACCAATCAAAATAATCCGATATTAATTAATGAAGTTACAAGGTTTTGGAATAAAGATCCATAAGGTATTAAACTATTATGCTGCATTTTCTTTACAAACAAGTTTTGCAGTTTTTTGTAGAAGATATCGTTTGTTTGGTTCTATATTAAATGTGCTTTACTGATATCACACCCACTAAACAAGAGACTCGTAAAGCGAATAGAAGTAATTGAGACACTTTTTTTTGCGTTTTCTCAATCGTGAAGAGGAGAAAAATATATCGAAAAATTTGCTAAATATAAAGGTCATTTAGAACTAAACCAAATTGATCCAGTTGGAGACGAGACGAGTTGTAGATGACATGAATTTGTTGTGTACAAACTAATCCATGGTAACACTGATTTTCCTTAACGTTGTTTCAATGTACATGTCCCTCAAATAAATAAATAGGGAAAATAAACAAATTTAATTAATTAACAAATGAAAAATGAATCGAAATAGATTCTATTTCATGAAGAGTAAACTTTCAACGAATGCGATGATCTCCCCAATTAGACCAATGTAGGAAACGTACACCAGGTTTTTAAATAATAAGATATGAAATATATTTAATATAAACAGAGATTTTTGATAGTCTCTTAGATAACATTACAAACACTCAGATTCATAGAAAATGTCGTATGGGTACATTTTCTAAATCCTCCACAATATGGCAACAGTGAGCGTATATGCCATATTGATATAAAATACATGTCTCATATCTTGTGCTTGTGAGCTGTATTAGCTCGATGTTGCCAAATTGTGCGATATTCGGACTTTTTTTTTTTAAAAAAAAAGTATCGGCCATTATCTATAAATGTCAGTGTACGTGGCAACGTGTCTTTGTGAAAGTAAACTTTGAACGCTCTGTGCACACTTAATTTTTTTAGGAACACGTATTATGCACATTTTGTGTAATATAAGTCGTAAGTAGGCTCGGCTCAGGCATTTATTTATCAAACTTCTTTTAATATGTATAACGCGAAAGATGACGAATTTATTTATATTGTTCGTAACTTAGTTGGTAGAGCAATAGGCTATCACCCAGATTTTATTCCCATTTTCTCAATTTAATTTTTCTAAATTCCTAAGTTACCACTACTGTTTACGCTCATATAACAGTACGACCTTTGATGACCGAGAGGTTAGCGTAATCGCTTTCTTTGCGAGTGATCACGCGTTCAATTATCGCCGGGGTCCACTGAACGGAGTCGTTTGGAACCTACTTTACCAAAAAATTAAATCAATTTATGATGCGAAGTGAAAATCTATTCAAGAAATGTTCAAAAGTTGACGCATTCGAAGTGAGCAAGATACGCTTTCAGAATTTATACGAAGTGCACTTTTTACGGTATATATATTCAAAAGAACTAATCATTTATGTAAGTTATTGATTTCTGAAAAGAAAGACTTGTTACTTGCCTGAACAGAAAATTCTTTTAGCTTTAATTTAGGGAAAAGCTGCTTGGAATCTTTAGAATAAACTTTGAACAAGTAATTAGAAGTAAAGCAGTTTCAACTACTTGGCACGAAATAGCAGTTTCGCCGTTTCTTTGTTAACAACTGATTCATCCCTAAAGATAATGGGTCGGAAAGGTGTGAAAATAAATTTTAAACAGCTTGACTATTTTTGCTTCTGTAGTAAGACTTTGTGTATTTGATTTTGCAATGGAAATATTACTTTCAGTCCTCCTAAGTCCTAACTACAGTGGAGTTATCATAAGTTCGTCTGGATCCTCTGTGACAATAGCTATTTCACCGCAATTGTCGGGAATGCCTAGTGCCGTTTGCTTATTTCTAATTCAATACAAGTTGTGCAGTCGTTCTGGGGTCAGGATTCCAGAGGTGGATTTTGATTGATCGTAGTCTGGGAATCTTGATGCCACGACGATCATAGTCAAGTTGTTAGTGTCTTTTCTTGTTTATGAAAAGAGGTTTTTGGAAGCGGGAACTGTATGTATTTACTTCTGTTCCCCTCGAACTTTGTACTATCAGCAATCCGCAACCGCAATAGTAAGACCAACTGCCAGAAATGTGGAGGCTGAAAGAAAAATAGAAATAAATTATTTCTCACGTAGTTTTGTTTCGTGGCTGAAAGGTTTAAAATCGACATGTGGTTAATTAATACGAATAATTAAATGTTTGTAATTTACATTAAAAGATTACAGAAAAATTAGATTTTGTATAATGTAGGAAAGAATGAATGAGTTATAAATTTCCCTCTAGAAGTAAATTTCATACTTGGTTAATCATCAAAGAAAACAAAGCTTTCGTAACATTTTTTAAAAACATAATTTGTACCGTAAAACCTCTTTTTGTATTTAAAACGAACATTTTGTTATATTGCTTTTGTGATTTTTTTATTTTTTATTGTTATCAAAGTAGGTTTTTGATAGTGATCGAACTATTTCCGTTTTTCTCTTTTGCTTGGTTAACAAAGTAGTGTAATTATTTTGATGCATACAGGAACACAAGATAAATATTTTTCGCTATGTTGAAGGAAATATTCGTTAAGGAAAGATTGGTCGGACAAATCATCATTTAAGCTGAAATACTAAATTATTGTGCGTACAGTAAGTTGTCTTATTTGGGCAGAATGAAGTATTTCTCAGTACAGCAATAAATTTATAGTTCTGTAGACAAAGTCTGTTGTACGGTTTTGTTGAGATTAGTTTGACGTACGGTACAGGATATCGATTTACTAAAACTTCAGTAAACAATCTATGTTTTTCAGTCTAATATATAAGAAATCAGTTACGAATGATATCGAGATGAAACGAGAGGATCCTCGAATGATCACCTCATGGGTGGGGCTTTTTACCTTGTCACTGATGTTTCTACATGATTTTAGTAAACTAGAAAACGTTAGACTTGTTACAGAGGAAAAGTGGGAAGAATCTGACGATAGGAAAACTACTGAATATATTTTATTTGTATTTGTTGGGAGAGAAAACATCGACCAAATTTTGAAATTGAATTTATTTTAAGGTCTTTAGGCAACTTTGACTCAGGTCAACACCGACCAAAAGAAAAGCATGGTAAAACTTATTCATGGTACAATATCTTATATAGCAATGACCAAAAGGTACACTGCAAAAAAAATAGTAAAATAATAATAATAATAATAATAAAATAAAAGTGCTCCAGCTCTTGTACACTTTAACTTTGTTTCTCAGCTAATTTGTCTTTATTCATAAAAAGTAACAAACTGTGAACTATTCAACCATATATTTACTTGCCAAATCGTCTTATGTAAATTTCTCAGGTATCATTTTACAAATGAACGAGTATCTACAAGATAAAAGCGTGCTTTAGTATACCCCCCTAAAAGCAAATGAAAATAAATATTGAGATCGTCCGCTAGCCGTTCTTATTACTTGGTTCTTTTATCCATCAATGAAAATATCCAGGACAAAAGTAAAATTCAAAAATCTTTGCCTAAACAGCCGGATTATACGTTTCCTCAGCATCCATTATGAGCGACTATTTCCCTCTCAGCAACAGCAGAAACAAGTGTCAGGAATATGTCTTCTGTTTTCGTGCACACTATTTGTGGATTTCATGTAGTTTTTGTATAGTCGTGTAATGTCAATCCTTTTGTATTTACTGTCTCGAGGATCCTGATGCATGCGCGTATAAACCTAGGTATTTATTAGTTTGAGGTATGTGTACTATTTTAGAGAAAATAAAATTATGGGAGCGTACAGCGTACCCTGCACAACACTCCTAATTGTGTGATTATTCGTTGATCTCTAAATATAAAGTTTCAAGTAGAACCTTCAGCTCGAAGTTTTGAACTAATTATACCTATTATAAAGCGAATTCGCTGCATCAAAATTTCAACTTGTATTTGATTTTTTTTCTGGCCGTTACAGACATGTTTGTCTCAAGCCGGGATCGGGTAGTCAAGTAGATGGTGAGTTACTCAGCCAGGGCTGAGTTTTGAATGTACCATCCGGACATTAGCCTGGCATGACAGCAGTGCTGCACTTTCAAAAAATTAATAGGGTATCCGCTAAGTTTAGTAACGGTTACTGCTCCAGTCTACGCTGGTTTTGATAACTAAAAGATCTCATATTACTCAAAATCTGCAGCTTAGACGCCATCTCAGCTGACGAAAGTTCTGATCAAAGTAACTGTACACGCTGTGCGCGTTTCTACGTTATAGTAAAGATCTGTTGCAACACCATCTTCCACCGTATACTCTCGACTATAGCCCTGCATGACCGGTAAATACTTTTGAAAAGCTCAGTCAGGAACCCTGGCTGCTGGGTTCGACACCAGGACCTTCTAAATGGGAAGCCAACGCTCTACGAATCAAGCTACGGCTACTTGAGCTGCTACATCAGAAGTAACCATACTCGGTACATGCAATCGAACGTGTATAGTTGTGATGTAATCTGCGAAGTTTTATTTCACACACAGAAAAAATCGATCCATAAATTTTAAATAAACAGGTCCAGTTAAGGGGTTTCTGCTACCGTCAACAAAACTTCTGGTACTACGAACTGTACAAGAGCCAACTTCTATGGTACATGCAGCGAAACACAAATGGTAAAAAGGGTTCTGGTTAACGCAACTAAACATAGAGAAACAGATACTGAACAATATAGTACCAAGAACTGAACGATGTTTGGTTGAACTCCAGTAAAACATATTTGATGCCAGTTACTATGTATTACGCAAACTGTTACTAAACAGTAACAGTAACAGGCATCAAATGCGTTATGAGGAGAAGGTAACTGGGCGGTTATAGTTGCTGCTGTCATACAACCAGTGGAAAGTATATTCACTGAATGTCTTGGAAATTGGCAGCCAGTTTGTTTGAGAAATGTCGTCGCCTGTAAAATCACGACTCAGTCTTCTTCATAGCTCTATTCTAACACAGGATGAATTAATAAAATTTCCACGTTTCGAATAATTAGTCTACATAAATGTCTTTACTCCAGAAACTGTTTCCGTAACATAAAAGGGCTAGTATAATGTCCTACGTTCAACAGAAGAAACAGTGGACCAGGGGTAGAGTGTTGGACAACAAAGTGAACAAGCCAATCTGAAGGTCGTGAGTTCGAACCTCACTCCAGACCTCTCTTTTTTTTTTGCTAGTCAATACTGTTTTACTATATGCGTCCAGTAACAGGCAATATAACGTCTGGTACAATGCTTACTGAACGTATTATTCCGTTCACTAAATACTTTTAACTAAATATGTTCAGTTGCCATAGCCGAACGTTCGGCAGGTTCATCTGGAACTATACGTTTACTGTTAGAGAATAAAATTCCTTGCAAGAGATCATGACTATATATATTCAAATCTGAATGAATGGCATATTGTGGAGTGAATGCTTCAAATAGATAAAACGTTAGAAAGCTCTCCTCATTGTCGAGGATGATTTATTACAAAATGATTTGGGATTCCTGTCGGTAAATCTAAAGTTTTTTTTTGTGTGTGTGTTGTACCATAGAGAAACTGAAAACTTGCACGCACATTTTTTTGAAACAGCAAAGGAAGTGAATGAAGTTAAAAAAAACTGAACTTTGTACCTGAATTACACATGCCAGCTGCTTAAAGACATGTTCAGAACACTTTAAAAAAGATAAACATGAAAATAAAAAAAGTACCAAAAACTGCTCAGATTCTGAAGTGTAAGAGTGTGTGTCTTGCCGTCATTGGCGACTACCATCTAAATATTTTTCAATTTTATCAGAAAGATAAATAATTTGTATCTTAGCACCTAAAAATCCCTTCCCTATTGATTATTGCAATGCAAGAACAGTGAACATTTGAAATTTCGATGCTTCTGTGACTAATTCATGTAACTATTTCCTTTTCACAGTGATAGTTTTTTTTTCCTTCAGTTATGCTCCTAAAACACTGTTTTATTATAATGACTTGTATGCAACTTAATTCATTTAGGACAGTAAATACAAATATTTTCTACTTTTTTCAGAGTATAAATAAGTTTAAAAACTTTCAACTATGTACTGTAGTAGAAACTTTAGTCAATTTTATTTTGTATGGGCCACCCAGAAAGCGAAGAAAACATTCAAATTATACAAAAATGTAATTATTATTCGGTCCTAGATTGGGGGAATGGGTAGCACGGTCGCATTTCAACGCGTGTTTCTGGATTCTATTCCCGCTGTGGTCTCCTGGATTTTGGTGTTGATTAACCATAGTGACCAGAAGTTGAAACTACTTGAAAAAAGAAAAAGGGCTAATAGGAGTCGTTGCGTTCACTCCAGCAACCCGTGGCTCCAATGCCATGGAGTTTAGATGTCTTATAATAATAATAATAATAATAATAATAATAATAATAATAATAATAATAATAATAATAATAATAATAATAATAATAATAATAATAATAATAATGCCCTAATATTTGATTACTTGGAGAAAATCGAAAATTTATAAAATTATGAACAATTGATGCATACGAAGGTTTTGGAAATTACAATCTTGCTGAAGCGAAAGGAATTAAAGTTGGTACCTCTTAGCACAGAATTTTTAAGTCTTAAAGTCCTTGATCCTTAGCGAAGCTTTTAATCAAATCTTAGTTCAGTAATAGCAATATAGACATCATTTATACCATTTGGTCTTTTTGCCTTTAAATATATAAAAAGGAAGGAGAAAAACAATTAACGCCTTTTTGACTGCAAATTATATCTTTTTCTTGTTATTTTGTAAAGTGATTTTTTTTTTGAGAGAAATGTTTCAGTTTTATCTTTACTCACCTTTCTGTCAACGAATAGCGATTACAGTTTTTAAAGACATGTAATTTTCCTTAAAAGTTTGTTTGTGTATACGTTGAGGATGAAATAGTAAACAATTTGTCTTAAGCAAACTTTGCCTATAATTAACGTTAAGAGTTTTAATTGCAACATACTTTTTTTTTGTCTTCCAACAGATTGCGTAACCGTTTCTCATTTCAGTAAACAACCATTATTCGTTTCGAAAGATTTAGTTTCAATGGAATTGTCGACCCTGTTGAATATTTATTTAAGTACTGTTCAAATTTTGAAAGACATAATTTTGAATTTATATATTAGAAATTTCTTCTATCAAAAACACTTATTTTAATTATAATCAGATTTCTTGGTCCTCCAATTGCATCAACTCCGATAGAACAATACTGTTAGGTAATTCCCCTGCAGTTTAGAGGTCTAGTTTTAAATATAAGTTACGATGATAAACTAACTCTCTGACTTACGGAACTCGCAAGTTTATCGTCGAAGTAACAAACGTTGGACATTGGATTTAATAATAATAATAATAAACCGCATCCGAAAATGCAGAAAAAGTACAAATGTTAAAAAAGAAACATGCTTTTCTTAAAAATACACGAAAATAAGCATTCTACACATGCTCTTATAGTTTTTCAACTATTAATACACTTTTAAAATCATCCCAAATACCCGTTATCACTAGAAATGGGGCGCTGATAGAAAATGATGGTGTTCATAACATGTTTTTTTAAAAATGCTTTTAATAATAATATCATTGATTTTTGTTACATAATTTCAAAACAATGAAAAAATTTTCACTATACTTTAATTCTTTCTTAGTGAGATACGTGAATCAGACTACAGCAAAGATTATAATTAACACATTAAATAATACTGTACTTGGCAAATAAATAATACTCGATTATGAATACTTTGGAGAACATTGATTTGTTAGAGCACAATTAGTATACAATATGATTTGGCTGATAATAACTGCTAAGTTCATCTGGCAAACTCAGAGTAATTAATGGATACTTTTTACTTTCAATCTTCCGGAAAATTCGGAAAATCCAGTATTTTTTAAACACAATTATGCATTGTTTAAGATTAAGTTTTGTGTGCAATGTTTCAGATGTGTAGCGTAATTTACAAGTGGAATAAAAACCAATTAGAAAATTTTCTTCTTACAGTCTCGAGTAAAGTTAAATAGTTTCATGTAAAATGAACACAATGGCTAAGAAGATGTATTTACTAAAACTTTTTACTAGTTTAGAAAACTCCTAGAAAGTTACTGATCAAGAAAAGTACTTATTTATCTTAACATGCTTCTCAAAATAGGCGTTAAAGTTAATACAGCTTAACAAATCTTATATAAATAGGTGATTCGTCATCACACTGGCTTCAAAGAATCTAATATAGGCAATCTATCTTTATATAATATGTGTCCTAGTTGTACGTGATCGTATCTATTGTTGGTTACATATTCTGGTTCCTCTGTAAGAAAGTCCTCACGTCCACAGCAGAATATCGTCTTAGTTAATGGCAATCTTACTCTGGTATTTATCAACAGATAGTCGAAGGTACCTTGTGAAGTGCGCTGCCGTCTCATATAGATAGGGGAGAAGAGGAAGGAGAGGCAGCGTATGTTGTAAGATTTTGTAAGAGCGAAATTGCGACGACTAAGATGGGATGGGTAGCTTGGATGGGTAGAAAACGAAGATTATATTCCATCTTGGTTGGAAAGCCGGAGGGAAAGAGACCGTTAAGAAGACCGAGACGACGTTGGGACGACAATATTAGAAGGGATCTTCCAAAATTAGATGTTCGGGATGAAAACTGTCTTGATGTTGCCCAGGATAGAATCCAATGACGAACGTTTGTTACTACGGCGATGAACTTGCGAGTTCCTACACCCATAGAGTTAGTTATAGAATCAACTAGTGTCATTAATGATAGCTTAACAAAAATTCTTCATGTTCGTGTTTGATGCTATTGCTGATGTTTAAATGACTAAATATTTTAAAAAATGAGGAAGATCTTAACGTATGTACCTTCATTTTTATGTTCATCCGGGTATAGGTTTAGAATGCATTTATCAAATGTGATTAAACTTATTTGCGTTTTATAGCTGACGTTCCTCTAGATGTGCCACTGTTCTACAATTTTTTTAAATAAAAGAAACTTCTAAAAACTTTACATTATAACTATTGATCAAACCCCTGAGAGATAGACAACCCAAATGGCACATAAGATTGACAGTATTGCTCACCTGCAAGGATAATTTCATGGAAGATTTTTATTTTTGCAATTTTCTTAACGGATTTCAAAACGGCTTAAATAAAATTCAAAATTCATTCAAAAGTAAGCATAAAAGATATAAATTAAAAGAAGAAAATAATACTTAAGAGGGACATATAAAAAACTTATTTAATAAACACGTTAAAAATCATCTTGGCAATGGTGGGGACACTGTGTCTTTTTCACCCATTCTCAACTAAATTTTTCACAGCGATAATCATTAAATTTGATCGGTTTCCTTGGAAATACAACAATTAAAAAGAAACGCTGAACTATTTAATAGGGTTATATAATATCGTCAATATTTTGCAAATTGACGGCACTGCCACCTAGCGCACCTTGGATTATTTGTAAAAACGAGGTCGTGACCATGTGACTACGGCACGACACGAACTACAAACAAATTAGCAAATTTAGAAGATAGAAACTATTGATTTATTCAATATCTTAATAATTATTTTTATTGATTTTTACACGTGTGATTGTTTTGATAGCCAGAAATAAAATTATTAAAAAATCAAATTGGAATGGATATGGGGACACTAAAATACATGTCTATAATTGAACCGCTTTTATCCATTTGGTAACACGAGTGGGTAAGCTGTCAATCAGGTGATCCGCATGCTTCGAGAAACACTGTATTACTGTATTAATCCTGTTAACAAACAAACTGGCAAATAAACACTTACCGAGCTGCTGTGGTTCAGTGGTAGAGCGTTCGTTGGCTTAGCATTTCGGGAGATCCTGGGATCGATCCCAGCGGCCGGTCATCCTAACAAAGTTTTTTCAGGGCATTTCCTTAGTCATACCAGGCAATTTATGGGATGGTACCTACGAAATATGACCTGGCCATCTACCTTCCAACATCCTTTTCTCCATCCTATCCCGTGAGCTTCAGCCTGATTCCTGAGGTCCTTAAATTAAATTCAAAAGTCAAATAAAAACTCTTTTGTGAAACCATACTTAAATATTAAGAACGCTGTTCTTGTTACAGTCTGTTTAGTTGCCTATCTCTCACGTTGAACATCAATCAAAAGTGTGTTAAAAAGTGGGAATTCACGTTTCAGTATAAATATTGAATTTTCAATCAGTATAAAAGTATTGTTTGTTCGTTTTTAACAAAACTTCCTCTGAACTCTTCTGTAGGACGAATTTTATTTTAATTTATGTTGAAAAGAAAGATTTCAACTATTGTCTATTTAAATACACAACGAACTTTATAACCATAATCAATTAAGTCTTAAAAAAATATATAAAATAAACTATTTCTATGTTTATATTTTGTGCAGTAGCCTTGCATCCTACAAATTTAAACCGTGTGTATGAATTTTATTTTAAGAAATGTTCTTTCCTGTGTCAAGGCATAAACTCACCTACCAGAAATAAGATAATTATTTTGAATAAGGTAGGATGTACAACGTTTCAATTATTTTATTAAATTAGAAAATATTGATGTATAGAAGAGACCAACGTACAGTTTCCAGTTGTGACTAAAAATGAACTAAATATATTTATATTTTAAATTGTGATAATCCATTATAAAGAGACCCAGAATAACTCAGGATTATATTAAGAACAGATAGATATCTCTATTATTCATACAAGAGAGATTATTGTTTCAAGAAGTCTCCCAAGTATCGCTAAGTTAATTAAAAATCAATGAAAGAACGTGTGTGCTTATCTCTCTCTCTCTCTCTCTCTCTCTCTCTCTCTCTCTCTCTTCCCCTTTCTTTCCGTTTTATAGGTACTTTTAATATTGAAAATTTCTGTGTAGTATTGGGAAAACGACGGGTATCAATTGGACTCGAATAAGTCAAAGTAATTTAAAAAACATTCAAGAACAATAAAATGTAATATCAATACAACTTGTGTGACAAAGAACAAATGTGATGTGAATCGACCACGAGGTCACTTTTTTTTTAAGATAAATATATTTTTTTTTTTTGTATTTATTTTCAATTGCATTATCTTAATAATCAAGAAACTTTTACTCATTGCCCGCCTCGGGTGGCGAAAAAGTCTTGTTTAGCTTAACCATTGCATGTCAAGAAATGTACTACCGCTTTTTTTTTAAAATCCCTTAATGCATTTTTAGCAAAAAAAAAAATACAAGTGCAATTCGCTACGTTAGCACGTGCCACTGAAATCGCTCGTATTTTGCAAATCCAGGCAAAGAAAACAATAAAACTTTATTCCACCTGTCTGTAATTACGTTTCCAACTACTTGAACAGTTCATGCAAGTAAATGTGGCCTTTAAGATAATGTATTAATGGAAGACATTGAAATCATTTGATTTGTACTTAGTGGCAAACATGTGCGTCTCTTAAGATGTTTGTAACTGGGCGATTTGAGGCTAGATGTTCCTATGTGTGTAATGTATTTTATTCCCATACTCGAAGTTGCAGTCTACTCTTACAAATTCAGCTAGAGAGTTTAAAACTTTTAAAAAAGAATGGGTCAGAGAATCATTTTAAGATTGTGTTCGTGCCAGTTCTCTTATTTTCTACTTTCTTCAGAGCTCAAATCGATTGATTGATGTAGGGAATATCGAAACCTATAAACATGAGACTACGAATGGAATCACAGTGGGATTCTTCCGGTACAAAGTAGAGACCTCCAGATCTTTGGCTAGACCGGTTCCCTGTAACATATGCTACCAATATCACGAAGCACAAATTTGCCCTAATAGGGCCATTTGCTTTAAATGCAGTAAGCCTCATCCAAGCATGACATGCAAAATAGCTCCAAACCCGAAATACTGTGCTACATGCAACAAAAATGAACACAGAACGGCGAGTTCTATTTGCCCGAAGAGACCCAAACAACCTCAACCTATGGTACCTAATAAAATATATCGGAATCAAAAACAGGCAACTCTACATGATCCAAATCAACCAGGAGACAACAACAATAATAACAACACAGAAATAAACAATACATCAGCGAATATTAACCAAATCCACACACACGTAAACAATAGATTGCAGGAACATACAACAATAATGGCTAAATGGGTTTCATCCGTCTTATCTTTAACTCTCTCCGAGACACTCTATACAAACTTAATTAAACAATAAGCAAAGTTTCTGAAGAGTTTGTTCATTGTCATATTAACATTCTTCAATCGGTCGATGGACATATCTTTGTAACAAGAAACAAAAAAACAAACAACAGCTCTCATCTAATGAAATTCAGAATACTAACAAGTAAGAAAGTACACCAAAAGCATCTTTGTTTAAGTTTAAACACAGGAGCACAACAGTACATAGAAAAACCGAAAGAACTTCAAGTACTTCTCACACACGTCGCCACGGACATCCAAAATGATCAGAAGAAATTCAAATCAAATCAAATCACCTATTTATGCTAACCAAAACTTCCTTTTCAACAATTTATCTTTCGTTAATTCAATCAATCATTTCATTTCAATACTAATTAGGTAAAGTAAATTTCTATTATTATTTTTTTTAATTAAACGATAATCTTGTGCAAATTAGTAGAAAATTTCACAATTCATTATATTAGCTGAACTGCCTACGGTTGATTTCCTGGATGCTTGCTTGGGGGTCCTGCTTTGGGTCCAATTTGTGGAATTGTTTTAAAAAATCCGACATAGTTATATTTCACAATAACTTCTTAACTCTCAGGGCGAAAGTGATCTAAATGGCCAGAAGTCCAGCCCTTGGCAATTTTACATTCATGCAAGTTTCGGCAATGAACAATATAATATGACTCAGAGAGAAGTTTAAATGGATAAGCTCTGTAAGTTTGTGATTAGATACTTGTGTCTGTAAAATATGTAATCTCTAAATTTGAATTTGCTGGAGCAACATTTAAATATTGTGTAACGAAAAACAGAATATCTTTATGCCATCTAAGGTTGCATTCCTAGCTTTGCATTTCCCATAGTGGTGCGTTAATCCATTCAGTAAAGGTGGTAGAGGAGGAAAGGAAGATTTGTACAGGCATTTTTGGTACGGCACTTCTCGAACATTCCTCTGGTAACACTCAAGAAAAATCTACAAACAAGTGATAAAAATTACTGATTTCACGGATTGACTGGCGGAAATTCTTACTCCGAAATTATCATCAGACTGAAAATCTCCGGGCACAAAAACTTCACCAAAAATGAACTTTGTATTCAAAAACGAACTTTATATCCAAAAATGAACTTTATATGAACGAATGCGAACTTTATCTGAACCTACTGAAAAATTGTGAGTTTTTGTGTGCTCAATGAGTATTTTATTGGCTTCTTATCTTTAGTGTATATTTTGCACACATTAAGTTCATATTATCCAAAGCAAGTTTTCAGGTCACTACTAAGTAAAGATTTTGTGCATGAATTGGGTATCAGAACACTAAAAGTTCATACGTTGTGCACTTAAAATGTGGTTTAGTTTATATTAATTTCCTGAAAAGTTAATATATTATGCACAAAAAACGTGGTAAAACTGAAATATAATGTGAACTTTTTTCGGGACACATGGTGCACTTTTACTGTTCTTTGATTTTCAATGCACTGGTGATGTTAGCTGTATAGTTAATTCAGGTCTTTTAGAACTAAATCAGTTAAGTGACTTCTTTTTTTTTCGAAATTGATACCTATATATAGCTATGTCAATAATAATTATTATTATAATGTATGGACCAGCGCCAAGAACTGAATGTATCTCTTTCATTCCTACTACAGTACTGTAGTTACGAAAATTATAAGAAAAAAAATATTTTATAGTTTTTCTTTATTGTAAAGCTTTATTTTTTATGTTAGTTATATTATTCATAGATTACTTTAAGTCAAATAATTTAGCTCTGATATGAAAAATGTCACTTTGCTCTTTGAGATAGGAAAAGGAGATATGAACATATCTTCTTCCTAAATATGGAAATTTTATGAATCAGTACAATGGACGTGTTAATTAAAATATTTTTTTTAAAAAATATGTCAATAAATTCAACCTCAGAGAATTGAATTTATATACTTAAAAAAAATACGGAACTTGTGGGAAATGGTGCCATTTTTCTTGATTTTCCTTCTTTAAAAATATATTAATGACACATAGTTTTACATGATCTTAATTACTACACCATATTTAAAAGTAACACTTTAATAAAAAGAAAATACAAATTCTGAATGTGTAGTATTACATCAAATTTTGTGTAAACGAACATTTTAAAATCTTTGAAAGATGGAATGAGTTGCAATTGATATTTTTCTTTTTCGAAATACGGAGTTCATCTTTTACATTAGGTATGACACGAAATACGTGTGCCACAAAATATGCATATGTGTAAAATATGTCAAATATATTTTATGCCATTTTTAAATGATGAACCCTTTTTTAGTTTATAAAATATCATATTTCTTTGTATCTTTTCTCCTTCACTTTTTATCTTGATGCTTAATGACATTGAAACATCGTAATTCTTAACCGAAATATATTTGTTCAGAAGTAAAATAATTATCTTCCAATATGTAAAGAAATTTGTTTTAAACATGTATTATACTAACAATATCAATATTTACTTTAATATCTAATTTCTTTGTCACACA
Organism: Lepisma saccharinum; assembly: GCA_022664845.1. Lineage (NCBI taxonomy): Eukaryota > Metazoa > Arthropoda > Insecta > Zygentoma > Lepismatidae > Lepisma > Lepisma saccharinum. The sequence continues at coordinate 85,471 of JAGDQP010000909.1, read as the reverse complement.
CTTAAGTGCTATTTATTCAATACATTTTAATAAATTCCCATTTTACATAACACGCAAGAGTCTTTTTTTTTCTAGTCTAAGGCAGAAGTTACAATATTTCTTTACATTTACTCCAGTTAAGTACTATATAACATGTTTACTTCTCTTCTTGCTGTTCTCCAGTTCATCCAATTTAATTTTAACAATATGTCTCCCTTCATGCTGGATGGACCTTCGATAATAATTTTCGTTTTACGTTGTCCAGATTACAACGAATTTTGCTCTGTTCACGGTCTTATGCGCGAGACAAGACGTATTGACCGTAAACTCGAATATTGTCTTAATTTCATTGTATAGCCACATATAACCAAAAAATGTAACTATAACGAATTATGTCAAAATCCATTATAATCTGATTTTTCACTATAAATATTTCTTGTGCATAATTTAAAAGGTAAAATTCATGATTATCCATAGATGTAGTCGCTCTACTTTCTACGATCTTGTCATGTCTCTGTCCACAACACCAACTAACTAATTCTATGGTTTACGGAACTCACAAGTTAATCGCCTCAGTAAGGAACGTTCCACATTGGATTCTTTCGTTAGCAAGATCAAGCTAGTTTTCATCATGAACGTCTATCTCTCGAAGATCCCTTCTTCCAATATTGTTATCCCAACGACGTCTCGGTCTTCCCAAACTTACCAACCTTTTTGCCTCTCTTCCTTCCTCCAAACTTACCAACCACGATGGGATATAATCATTCCCCCTCCCCCATCAGAGCTACATCGCCTTCCCATCTTAGCCATCGTGATTTCATTATTCTATAATATTGTGTGATTTATAGTGTCTGTGAAGTTCTTCATTGTGCAATCTCCTTCATTCTCCAGTTATCTCGTTTCGACCTGTATATCTTTCTCAAAATCTTTATTTCAAACACACACAATTTATGTTCGTTTGCCATACGAGAAAAAAAATGTTAAAAGTAATAACTTCCTTCGATAAACCCTTACGGTATGCACATATCCCGTGAACGAAGAAGAAGAACTTTTAACAAGAAATGTACCGGCATATAACCCGTATATTCCGATTTTGTTCACTGTTTTTATTTATTATTATTATTTTGCCACTAAAATGAGGCAACAATTGAGTACGTAAAGTAAATAATGTTTATAAGGGCCATTTTCTAACTTACAAGCAAAGCCAGGTGTTATAAATTATATTTCCATATAAAACAGGTTCCGCCATCTATTGAACACCCAATACATCGAGCAAGATATTTCAGCCGGGAGCAATGTTTAAAAAGTTTTCTAAAATTTGGTGGCTATTTGTAATCACTGGTGGCCTTATAGTGTATAATATGTTTTATCGACGTTAAACATAAATTATACAATGATGCACCTTCGTATTGGCATTAGCCAAGAACCAAGATGAATTACTATGCAAATAAAAGAGTGAAATAGTAGGCGAATGACTAATTTTATTGCACACTCACACAGCTGCGGCAGCGGCGTCTGAACAAGTTGCAGTACGTACGACGGCATGCCGAAGATGCATAGAAAATAATGCACTCGCGGCACCAAGATGAAATACAGGACGGTGGTGAACGGCAGCACTGTCTTGATACCGGTAACGTGTTGAGAATTTTGAGAAATGAACTGGTGGTCCAAATTGACCACCAGATGTGAATACAGGTGGCCAAATCTGATGACTGGTGGCCGTGGCGCGCCAATTTTGCATACTTTTAAAACCCCTGGGTGGGAATTCTTGTTTATATTATTTATTATTCCAAAGAACACAAGTTTTACGAAAAAAAGGACATTTAAATACTTCGCCCTAAAGTGCAAAAATTCATTCAATATGACCTGCCAACCAAATTTTTACTCATTGGTACTAATACAATACAAAAACAATACTCACAAGGATCTCAGGAGATAGAACACTAACTTTCTGGTTCATTTTTATCAGCTGCCATCCAAAATATTTGGGGGATTACTTAACTGTGCGTACCTTCATCTGAACGCAGGCTAGTGCCTTAACGGGAGCGGATTGAGAGAGAGAGAGAGAGAGACTGTCTTCAGATTCAAAGTCAGCGACCTAAATTTACCCTACTGTTTTAAATCTGTAGATCCTATGGTATTATGGTAATTTTGTACTATTTGCACTTCTATGAAATTGAATATAACACATGCATGTCCTTTAATTTATTCACTGCTACTTACGGTAGTCATGGCCTATCACTACAACCTTACAACACTCATCACTAGAGTGCAAGAGCAGTATTGAGAGAAGTACAAGGAAAAGAAGAGAAAGTGTTAATGGAGAAAAGTATATACAATACTCTTGAAGGAAAGAGAGAGGTTCTGTAGGTGCAGAATGTAATTGATGGGGGATGATAGTAGACAGAGCTGCTGTGAAGGCTATCTATAGACGATGCTCGTCATCTACGTAGTTAACTCGTCAATGTCTAGAAAGACGAGGAAAAACCAATTTCCCAGTGACTTTGTGTCCAGTTGCTTGGATTGCCCATTCACGATCCGGAAATTACTTTCTTGACATTGGAATTTCCCCAAATGGCTTTTCGTTAAGCAATAGTAATTATTATCTGTGCAAATAAAAAGCTACTGGCGTATGTGCGTGTGGGTGTGTACATGCCGTGAGGCGATAAAAAATACTAATTTGATTGAAGGCTATCTGTGTTTTGTATTTTGCTCACAGTTGTTAATGTTTCTTTTTCATTTATCTCCTATAATCTTTTCGCAAGTAATCATTATAATATTAATTTCGGTAAAGTTTCTCTGAAGCACTTCACACGTTTAAGAGAAAAATTACCTTTAAAAGTATTTAATTGATTCTAGTTCACGGATTTCCTTTTTAAGTCAAAACAAATATTTTTAGTTTTGTGAAAAGTTCCTAATGTTTCGTGTTTGATGATTTACCAGAGCAGGGGTTCTTAACCTGGGGTCCGTGGATATCAGGCGCGTATCCAAAGAGAAGGCCCCCGGGCATGTGCCCCCTTACGAAATGACATTAGTCCTTATTAAATAGCTGTAAACGTGGGCTGGTTGGCACATGGACTCACGTTCCCTAATTGCAAGAACAGTTTGACACAGTCACATATTCACACAGAAAACGAGAGTTCAAAGAGTTGTCAACGAATTACAACTAAACATCCAGAAAAAAAAATCAAAGTTCAACGAAAAGACGTTTCTCACGTATAGGCCTAGGTTTTTAGTTCAAAGCTCTTTTTCTTGAAATTGCTGATCTAAAAGACAAATGGGCTTCAGCCATAAATCATCACTTCCGAACCCTGTTCATCCACTGGAAACAAGAGAAACGATATTGTCATACTTTAAATGACGGGAATGGACTTCTCCAATATTATTCTGGGACTTCCCCCTTCCCTCTCGTTTTAACTCCCTTACAGACCCAGAACCGTAACCAGGGGGTGCTCACCTGGACACATGCCTCCTTACAGAATGAACATCAGTTCCGATTAGTAAGTGGTAATCAACGGTTTGTTTGACACATGGGCACACGTTCATTAATTGCAACATACAATTTGACCCAGTTATATTCATTCACATAGTCAGCGCATGTTACAGAGTTATCTATGAACGACTACTAAAAATCCAAAACAGATCGAACTTCAAACACAAGACATTTCTAAGGTATTTCACTCGTCAGTGTATATATATCAAAGACGCGTATTTGATAACTCGATTAGATATTTCTGTTCCACCTAAAAATTATAGTAATAGATCTGATTTTAACCTTGTCTATGTATTATTTTGGATTTTTCTTTTGGTATGTGTGTTAATATAACAGACTCTAAACATTCTCTGAATAATTTCCCCGAATTTCTCAAATCTAGTGGCTTGTCACGTATGTAAATTTATTGCACGGTTAAATAGGAGCATATAAAGTCATTCGGACTTAATTTTCAAGTTCACCAGGTTTACCTGGGTACCTACTTTAAGGTCTCGGTCGGCATCTTGTACTAATTACCTCGATTGTGTTCTTCTCAGGGTCGAGAGGTAACATCCCTCCTGAATTAGATAAGTTTATATAAATCTAAAAGTCAGTTAGATCAGAAAAACAAGAAACAAACAAAACTCAGTTTTGGAAGGACGTTGGCATGTAATGCATGTTTAAACTTTCAAAGTGCCGATTTTAGTAGTCGTGTGGACTAGAGCGCTGGGTCGCAGTACACCAGGCTGCGAGCCTGAAGTCCATAGTTACTTAAATGGCTCATGTAAAATAAAATTTACCAAAATCAACTTCGAAAGTATTCTGTATCATAAATATTTATTAATTAGTAATTTTGCGTTAACAGTAACTGATAAGTATTTATGAATTTGAATTTAAATTTATTTGTGACCTTCAGGAATCTATGGCTCAGTCAGGAGTAGATTAGGAGAGGGGTTGGAGGAAGGAGTATGTTCACGAAGTACTATTTATGATAACTTTTCGGCTTGAATATTTATGTATAAAATACTATAAAAGGAAGTGATGTACAACATTTTTGTAAAGCTTATATTCTTCAGATATAGTTAACAATTATTTTGCAGTACTTCCCACATAATCATCATCATCAGCAGCAGTAGTATTCTGCCGAAAACGGCAGATCCTTGAAGCAACCTAAGCCCCCTCCATTTATCCTGAATGAATTTGTGTTCTTCCTTTTTATATCAACATGCGATTTATCTTCCTTAATACTATAAAACAGTTGGATTTTCTTTCTTCCTCTTTCCCTCAACCATCTTCAATTGCATCCTTCAGTAATCATAATATGCGCAGTCAATGCCCTAACCAGTTTCTTTTCCCTTTTTTTATTGTATCTAGTATTGGTCTTCTCACATTCTCTTCAGCACTTCTTTTCGCATCTTCTGTAGCTAGGCAATGTTTCCATTCTTCTTCATGTACACATTTCAAAAACTTCCAATGTTCTTTCTTCACTCTTTCGGAGAGTCTTTGCTCATGAAACTGCAAAAGAGATTCTTTTTCTTAGTGAGTGCCTATTTTACCACCATTACTATTCCCGCCTTTATCCCCTTTTCACATTTCATATACTCACTTATAATACTTCCCATATACGTGCTTTACAACTTCTTCTAGCTTATAATAAAAAGCTGGCGAATGACAGCATCTTGGACTCACTTCTCGACTTATTGTTGTTCATTATGATAAGTTGTCCTCTGTTTTTATCCTTATTCTCTGAATTAGATACAAGTTCCGTATCAGTCTTCGATCTTTCCGTTCCACACCTTCATTCTGCATTGCTTTCATTACAATTTTTCACTTGACTCGAGCAAATGCTTCTTCCAAATCAACAAATGCTACGTACTTATACTTCCTTATATTTATCTATGTACACGCCGGTGTCAAAAGTCTTGAGATATCTACCTGATAACGTGTGGGACCCCTCCAGCATGGCGAAGTGCAGCAACTCGACGTTTCAGCAACGTGACAAGTCGCTAGTAGTCCATTAGAGGGATGTGCAGCCATGCAGTCTCGATTGCCGTCCACAATTCGGTGGTTGTTGAGGAGCACGAATAGCCCGTTCAATGATATAAAACATGTGCTCGATAGAGTGCGTGTCCGACTATCTAGTGAGCAAATGATGCGTTGGAAGTTGCCAAAATGTTCCTCAAACCAGTCGCTCACTATTGCGGCACGGTAACATGGTGCATTATCATCCTGGAAAATCCCATTGTTGGCAGGGCACACGAAGTTCATAAAGGGCTTGAGATGGTCACCAAGGAGCTGAACATAGCGCGGACCAGTCAGTGTCCGGTTCAAATGGACCAGAGGACCCAAACCATACCAGTTAAACACACCTTACACGATAACGGAGCCACCACTAGCTTGCACAATGCCTTGTTAACAACTTAGGTCCATGGTCTCATGGGGATCTGCGCCACACTCGACCTCTAATGTCCGCGTGTACCGATTGGAAACGTGACTCATCGGACACGATATACGTTGCCAGTCCTCTAAGACTCAATTCACGTGTTGCCGAGCCCATAAGAGTCGCCGCCGCCGATGGGTAGCGATTAGTAGCGACACACGTGCCGGGCTTCGGCTGCGATACCGCATGGAGACGAAATTGCGCTGCACTGCCTCTGGGATATGTTCCTGGGATTTCCTGCTGTCAGATCACGCACTATTGCTTATCTGCTTGACAGGACGATTCTGCCTAGACGTCGAATGTAGCGGTCATGGCCACTGCGTTGTCCCTGATTGGTCGTAATTCCTCCAATGCTATACTCATAGTCCACCCTTGACACTGTGGAGCGAGTAAAGTTCAATGTCCGAACGACTTCCGAAATTGCATGCCCTATTTGTCGAGCACCAACTATCATCCAGCGCTCAAACGCCGATAATTCCCGTCGGGTTGTCATCACCACGTACACGGCGTTTCATTGCATTCACAAGAGTCCAATTGACCACACTGCAACTGCTTCGCGCGGTTCGACCGGTTTGCTGACATGTTACCGTGCAGTCAACTAGTTCTCTCCCGCTATCCCATTGCCTTTGGCACTTCAGTGTATATATCGTATTGTTGTTTAAAAAAACCAATAACGCCCTTGTTACTTTCCCCCTTCGAAATTTAAACTGTTCTCCACAATTTCTGCATTCACCCTGCCGTATAGTCTTCTGTTTAATATTCGTAGAAGAAGCTTCGCTGAGTGAGTTCGGTAATCTCTACATTCGTCCACTTGTCCGATAGAATCATTACTGTTTAAAAAAATCACTTCACCATTGTCCTGAATCACGAATTTCATTGCTGAGGCTCAGCATTTTACTCTTTCCTTTCTCTCTTTAACTTTTTATCAACTCATTTGGAATAGCATCCACACCCATTGCTTTGCCATTTCCTATCTCACTAAGAGTCTTCTCAAACAATTTTCTGACTATTTTGAACCATTTTTTACCATAACTTTTGTCAGTTTCTTCAATATTTAAAATTTAGAATTATGTGTACTTTGGGACGTTTCATACAGTTCTTCTACATATTCCTTCCATCAATCCAATATACCTTGCCGATCAGTATTGGGGCACACAATTTTTGTTCTCCATTTACCTCACAGTTTTGTTTCCCTTCTTCCAAATTCCATTATTCTTTTCCCTTGTACATCAGATCGTATATTTCTGTTCTTTCCAAGTCTTTTATTTCATTGTATTTCTTTGTTTCCAGATTTCTCTTGCTTCGTCTTTTTCTCTTTGAAGTCCATTATTCACTTCCATCTTCATCTTTTTACCTTCTCTACCTATACACTTTTATTTTCTTCAACTTCTATAACCCATTCTTTCTTATTTCTTTTTGCTTCATGATATCCTATTACTTCTTCTGCTGCTTGAAGTACACAAAGCTTTATAAAATCACATTGTCCGTTCTTGATGTGTTTCTACGAAAGTTTCTACGAAAATTGAGTTGTTGTTTTTTTTAACTTTTCCACAAATCTATCTTTTATCTCTTTGCTTCTAAACTTCTGCAGTTCTAACTTTCTCATTTCTGTCTTCCTAATTCCTAAGATTTTCGGTTTTCCGATAACAGGCCAAATTATGGTTAAAGTGAATATCGGCTCGAGAAAGAGCCTACATTTTTCAGTTTCTAAACTTGTGCTAAATTAGCACATAGTCGATTATGAAACCTTTCTGCTATCTGGATGTGTCCAGGTGTATCTTCCCAATTTATGTTGTTTAAACCACGTGTTTTACACGACCATTATAACCAGTTTGCGGTTTTGGTAATAAAAGTCAACTAACGCTTGGCCTCTTCGATTTTTCCTTCCAAGCCCATATTTTCCTACTGATTCTTCATTTTGTCCTTCACCTGCTACTGTATTGTTCAGGAAGCTGATACCTGTTACAGGTTCACGAATCGGTTAACAGAAACACTGCCGCAGTAACAGTATTTGTAATTGAGTCGTCTACTTGCAAAACTTATTATACGATTTAGCTGTCTTTGCAAGTGAACTGTTTTCTTCAACAGATTTTCAACGTGTAGCCATTGCAATTTTGAGAGGTTTTGTTAGTGGACGTGACTCTCTCATTGCTTTTTAAGCGATTTTAGAGGTTTTTGTTCATGGCTATCTCCAGATCTTTGTAGAGGACGCTGAAACATTTCAAACTTGATTTTTCTGAAAAATGTCGTTTAACAGGTTTTGCAAGTGGGCTACTCAATAGTAAATTACGCGTACGTATGCTTTTAGCTTACTAGGTGGCGCTGCAATTGCGATGCACGTGTGTCTTTTGTTTAATAAACAAATCAATTTACATCAACGCAGGGCTGTCAGGGTTGTCAGGGTTGTCAGGGCTGTAGTCGAAAGTATACGGCACTATACGCAGTATACCTTCTGGTGCAATGTGTATATTTTCTATTTTCGTTTAGTTTATATTTATTTATAGTGCGGTTAAATATCTTTTGTTTTCATATAATGTGCATATTTTTGGCAGAAGTTAAATTATTTTATCCATATATTCAAAATAAACATGAACCAAAAGTTAATTGTAGCATGGTCTTGACGTGAAATTTAACGAAACTTAGTGTATACCTTGTGAAAACTTTGGTACTACATCACTGCATTCACGTGTTTTGTTTTATCCTTCGTTAAAGTACTGATAGGTTGTTACTACAATAAATGTGTTGAAAATTCTTCCCTCTTAGGGAGTACGTATCTTTCATCAGGTTTTTGAAGGGGTTCCGTGGTTCAAAAAATGTTAATAACCACTCTAACTAACCGCAGACACACATTTTTGTTTATAAAATAGGCTGGCAACACTGATAACTGGGGTGAATACCGACAGAAACACCCACAGTAATTGCCTATTGTGGCGAATAGTGTTCGTGCCAAGTTTGGTGCGGATACGTTAAACGATATGGAAGCAAATTGAATATTATTTTCGAAGCGGTTGGCAACACTGACAACTGTGGCGCCTGCTGTTTCGGTAGCTCTGAGTTAGTCTAGCCAAGACCTTTCCAACGACACCTCAATTACGTCTCCACCCCTTGTGGTTCATGAATCATATTTTTGAACACTGATTGGCAATACTTGACCTATGGTGTGCTTACGAAACATTTGCAATATTTTTCAATTTCAAAAATTGAATTTTAAAGAAAGTAGGTTGGCAACACTGACAACTGAGGTTCATGAGAGCGGGAGCACTCACAGTACTTTTTCTATTGTGTCAATTACTGGAGCAGAGAGATTTATCGGAATGGAACCAATTTAAAAATATTGAATTAAAAAAATGAGTTTGCAACTCTGACCCGTTGCGCCAATCAAGACGGTTCGGATGGGTTTGACCTCGTCTTGCCGAGGCCTTTCCCTACCAGTTGCTGAGTTGAAAGTTGCGGATGGGTGTACTGTCAAGGAAAGAAAAAAATATAACATTTTTAAAAATAATTGCAAGTTGGGGACAATTTTTAAAAACTCTTTTATCTAAATTTCGTTCTCAAATTAAACTATTTTTTTTTTTTCAGTTTTTATGAACTCCTGAATGAAAGCTAAAATATAGAAATTCCAAAGATTTTATTTTCGTGTAAATTCTAATCAATTACTAAGCAACTCCATGGATTACAGAACACCATCTAACTTGTCCCGATGTAAACACACGAATAAGAAAAGCTTCTTCTTATCTATTGCTCGTATTAGAAACTTTAAAAACTTGAAAGTTTGATTTATTCTGCACAAGAATATGTCACTTAAACACAAGAAAACTGTTGTGTAAACACTCAATCAAGCATGCACCTTTGTTTATTGCAATACATTTAGATACAAATCATTAAGTCTCTGTGGGCAGTTTCGTGTTTAATTCTTAATACTAACATGTCTGTATATTTGCGTGATGTATTGCTGTGTACAGTGTGTAGTTCACAGTTTAAATATATTAAAATTTGCTTTGACGAAAAAAAAATATATACATGAACCATGCAATAATGTTGCTCAGTTTTGAGATATCACTAGTTATTTTTCAATATTTTAGAACATTTAAGAAAGCATAAGCTTCTGACGGCTTCACAAAACAGTTTTGATACATTATGATTCGGAGACGCTTCTTACAAGAACATAGAAATTATGAGAAAGAAGAAAATAATTTCTTATACGTTAAGCGCGGTGTATGTGTCTGTGTGTATCTGTATGTATATGTTGATATGTTCTCAAATTCTCGTGTGTTCGTCTCCGATTTGCGCGGAACTTACAAACATTCACAAAGTTTACATAGCGTAAAAAGAAACGATCTACATGTTGACATTTAAAACACGACTTGAAGAATTTTGTGTTCCCTATAAAACTAGCATAGAAATGATAAAACAATTATTTCTTCCAGCATTAAAATTTTTTCTGGTTATTATTATTTTTTTTTTTTTTTGTATTCTATACACATAAAAAATGCCGCTGTCTAATGAGTAAATGAGTTTCAGCTGAGAGATACCGGACATATTTCCGAAAGAAATCTATATATATTCTGTTCGTCGTTTTCAGTATTTCCTTTTCTTAAAAAAAAAAAAAAAAAAAAATCAGAAATATTTGTGTAGAATTGAATACTTATTCATATATATGGTGATATCAAAACTTAAATCTGATACATGATTTGAATTTCCGTTGAGAATCGATATTAGGGTATGAACGTTGTTTCAGTCAGAGATATTGCCTTCTTTTGACGGACAGAAACAACATCTAAAAACATCAGCACCTACACCGAGCCACTGTAGCTCAGTGGTAGAGCGTAGGCGTAATATTTGCGTGGGTTCGATCCCAGCGGGCTGCCATCCTGACTGAGGTTTTACCAAGGTTTTCCTCAGTCACACCAGGCAAATGCTGGGATGTCACCTTCAACATAAGCCCTGACCGACACCTTCCGCAATCCTTTCCCCTCCCCTATCTCGCCCTTAGCCTTAGATGCCTAAGGACATAAATAAAATTTTTAAAAAACATCATCACCGTTTCACCCATAAAAAGCATTTTATTCTTGTGAATCATAATGAAATGCTGCACTTGAAATAAGAACAACCTTATGTTTATCGAGTTCTTTTTAGGAAATTTGACCTTCATCATTCTCTCCGTATATGCTGTAAAGGGCCTCCTTTGTTTCTTTTTTAAAGCTCAATTTCCCATACATACGAGGTTCCTCAGAAAAGTAATAAGGCTTATTTTTATGTACAGGTATGGCAACACTGCTGCGACAAGAGCATCGAGCACAAAGCTACTTTCTCCCCCGCCCATCAATCTCTAGTACAAATTCCAGTGGCTAACGTAAACACTTGTGATTCGGCAGTCGTTTATATCAGCATGTGTCCTGTTGATTCGTCGCAGAAATGAAAAACGAGTTCAAAACGATTACAAATTTACTTATTTTTTATTTTAAAGAACGATTCGGGAATTTGGTTGGCCAGCATGAATATTTCTCCTTTTAATTTTTGTAACGCACGAGCAAAACAATCTGACGTATGTAATTGCTGAATTACACAAATGCACATGTTAGCGAATTGAAATTTGCATTAGAGGTAAAGATAAAGTGGACATGTAATATTCAAATCGATGCTCTTTTTTTTATTCCAGTTTTGCCATATCTGGACATAAAATAAATAGTCTGGATAGTTTTCTAACACACCTCGTAATATATTTTCTTTTCGTTTTCAAAGTTTGCTTCAGTAATGCCTTCAACTGTACTCTTTATTGTATATTTTATTCTGCATTAATGCCTTCAGATAGTTCTATTTCTAAAAGTGTGTTTGTGAATATTAAGAGGCTGTGGAGACCTCTGCGGACTACGTGATAGGTCTAAGGGAGAACGTAATTTGATTAGTAGCTATCTTTGAAGGACGGAAATGTTTGCAGACAAACTGGGTGAAAGAACGCTGGAAATATGATATTCAGGAAATCTACCGTATACTTCGCTCGTGTAAACTAGATCCGAAAATCTAACCATTGATTTTCGTCAGTACATCGCACCATCTAGAATTATAATATTACTCGTCACTGTTCATGCACTTCGTTCTTACAATTTCTGTAAAAAAAAGACATAGTTATTATTCTGGACTAAAATGCGGACTTCTTTTGATATTGTTTCTTAGGTTAGGTTCCAATATACAGAAATTTGAATGCTTAAATAAATGATATCCAAACTGAATCAAGATTAAACATTTCAGGAGATATATAGAGATAGTTAATTGTGAGGAGCCTCTTGCGTTGCCTAGTCGGTAGCGCGCTTGACTTCAGTACGAGCGGTCCCGAGTTCGATTCGCGGTGGGGGCTCAAAATTTCGGTGTTGACTCAGTATCGTGAGGACAATTGGGGAGCTGCTGTAAACAAAGGACAGTGGCGATCGCAGTTGAGAGCTTCGGCTCTCCTCTCCCAACACGTCTGGTCAGCATGGGAGCAGTAGACCAACTCCTTCCGCGAGAGGCCTCGCGCAGTAGAGGATTGAATCTGTCTGAAGTTATTATTATTTAGTTATGAGGTCTTCGTTAAATAAGAATAATGTAAAGAGCTAGAAACATATTAGTGTTGAGATAGCTATGAATTGAACACGTAAGTAGATAAGTCGACATTTTCGAGATCCAATATCTCTAACTCTAATACCAATCAATTTCATATAATGTATTGTTGGAATAAATTTACTAATAATCATTTTTAGGTAGATTTTATAGGTAGATTTCGAAGAAAAATCTACTTATTGAGATCGGTACGATATCAAGGTATATATATATAATACACAGCCATATTCAATCCACTACTGGATGAGGCCTCTCCCGGAGGGAGGAGGTGGTCTACTGCTCCCACGCTGACCAGACGTGTTGGGAGAGGAGAGCCGAAGCCCTCAACTGTGATCGCTACCTCTTTATTCAGGTAGCTTCCCAATTGGCCTCACGACGCTGTGTGGACGCCGCACAGGCAACACCATCTGGAGTGCTGAAAAGGTCATCCATCCAAACACTGACCAGACCCAGAGCTGCTTGACTTCGGTGATCTTATTAACATGCTAGCGGCCATAATTTTGAAGATATTTGAACCAAATTTTTATATGTTGTTTCTAGGCTTAATAGCTCGGTTAAGTTAGGTTACAATAAATGGGGCAATGACCAAGAGTAGGTTACAATAAATGGGGCAAACCTCCCCTTTGGGGGCGCAGCCCACGTGGGAGGGTGCAGATGGACACCGTGGTGGTGTAGTGCTGCAGGGAGATTTCGGTTAAGATAAAGGAGGCGCATCCTCTCAAAA
>JAGDQP010000909.1:38403-71859 GCA_022664845.1 Lepisma saccharinum | reverse complement strand
TGTGGGGTATCGTTGAACAACTCTTGATGAATAATCTACAAATCAATAATTAGTTTCTCGATAGCTCTCATATAAGACGAGATTTTAATTTTTGAAAATAAACAAAAACTTCGAGATCTACCCCAGCCTGTAGGCCTACCGAAAGGGATTTCTTTAACTTAAATGTGGTATTTTATAGTACCTATAAGTTTTAAAAAAATCGCCTGCTTACGTCTTCTGACCACAGATATTGTGAATATACCATTGTGACAGAAGAGTTCTTTTTTTTTTTTTAAAAAAAAAAAGCAGTTCATTGTAAAAGGAAGTGGTGCATTTCTTTTAAGTAAGAAACATCTTTTACATCTTTTAAAGAGCCAACTGTTGAACATATCTTGTATATTTTACTTCTATAATTGACTGAACCTTTTTGTACAAGTTTGGTAAATGTTTGTACATTTTGTATAAATTCGGTTCATTTTTGTACAATTTTTATAATTTTTCGTACAATTTTGGTAAATTTTAGTAACTTTTTTAATTTTGGTACATTTTTCTACAAATTTGGTACATTTTTATGTACAATTTCGGTACATTTTTCTGCAAATTTTGGTTCATTTTTCTAAATTTTTTGTACAATTTTGGTCCTTTTTTGTACAATTTTAGTACATTTGCTTACACAAACTCGAGTGAATCAATAAGGGATTTTTTTTAAGTGTATCGATAAGTGATTTTGGTAACCCTTGCAAATAGTTAGCGGGAACAGAGTAAGATCCGGGTGATTTCGGGAATATTTATTGCTTTGACCCATTGTGCTACGAAGAAGTAAATTCGTCACTTTTCTCGTTATATATTAAAAAAAAGTTCATTGATAGAATTAGAGAGGGTGTTGCGTACCTAAGCTATCATTTACCCCAGCGTTATTGTTACGAGTACATTCTTGTAGCGTACTTAATGCCTTTCAACTCATAGTTACATTTTTGATAGTATTTCAGGCTTACGTAATATGTTGTTTTTTTAGTGTAAATAGTCACCCACACGATATGGTGGTGGTTTAAGATACGTGGTACTGTTTATTCTGCTCTTGTCAAGTGTTGATATTATTAAGTGTTTTTGATAGTGTGATATAAATTTCCGTAATCATCATTGATGTGGAATGTACGAAATTAACAAATAAAAACGAGAGCAGATTAAAGTAATCATTCCTTAAATAAAAGTTTTTGAAATGTATTACGAAAACTTTTTATATCTTTTTTAACAAAACCAAATAGTGATTCAGAGGCTATGTCATTATGTACCAGTATGAAAGAAATATTTGGAAAAATGTAGTGCCATAGAAGCCTAAAGACCATAAATAAATTTAATATAATTAAAGTAAATAAAGGTGACATAAGAAATTAAATTTAGTAGAGAATGTCTTAAGAAAAAAACATGATTATAAATTTTAGTTTGAATAACGAATATTTTATCTTGTACGCGAGTAGTGTCATTGTAAAATATTTACATATATACCTTTCAGCAACATGATTCATATGAAGTGCAAACAATGTCTATATATATTCAATTAAGCACGTAAATACATGCGTTTTCATATAATGTAAATCTCTAAAGAATATTGAAAAGTAACCATAGACAGAACACACAAGATGAAAGATCAGTGCGGGTTTTTTTTTTTTTTTCTCTCTTAAGGAGGGCGTGATAAGACCATCTCTTCTATTATTTTTAGTTGTAACTGGATATCAAACATTACACGACTCATAAAGAACAGAATGATGAAGTAAAGTAACTCGACGTATGCAAGAAAAATAAAAAGACGATAAAAAAGCGTGTAAACATTCGATGTGGATTCAAGATTGTTGTCGATTCTTAAACTGTGATCAGAGCAAAAGATTATCTATCAATAAAGGAAAAAAGAAAAGAACGAGGTGTCTTATCTTGGCTGGGATTCATTTTATCATTCGATGACAGGTAACATCTTTCTCAGAATCACGTGATAACCTCTTGGTTTTTTGTTCTTGTATTGGCAGTTAACATGGAGCAGAAACAAGAGATGGGATACTTTATTCCTTCAATGCTAGCTGATTGCAAAGGATAGTTTTTCAAGTTTGTATACGTGTGAAGAATGCAATATTCTGCATACGGTATACGAGCAGCATTTACAAGGCTGGTTATGTAATGATAACAGAAATACACGGTGGATGGTGCGTACCGCCTGATAGTGGAAAAGGGGGACAAGATGATATGAGGGGCAAGATGACATTGTTTTCTTTGCTCTTCGTTTATCATCAATCAGTTCACACTCTCTGAAGTAGTGGAACATAAGAAAGTAGATACCTTTCACCGACATTTCGAACTAAAATTACAAGAGTTATGCTTTTATATTCAAATTCTTACTCGCTACTCTAATATAAAAAAATATTAAAAATAAAAGTATAATTCATTGAAGGAGCCTAATTGGTGGACATTCTCCGTATTGTAAGATGTCCGGTGTACCTTCGAATGTATGGTACTCATATTGAAAGTATTTAGTTCGGTTGAATTTGATTGGTTTGCTGAAGCTAGGATTCTGTTGAGTGATCGGGGGCTTTTTGCATAAAATTATAGCAAGTGTAATAAATACAGCTATTTAACTTCCTTAGAAATGTTTAACAGATTACCAACATAGAGTTAGCATAATGAACTGTATGTTTTATATATATATGTACAAAAACTTAAAATAATTTTAATGAATACATTGACTATAATTATAGTGTAATTATGTCTTGTAATACTGAAGGCTGGAATCAGCCAGTAGAAAAACCTCGCTCGATCGACAAATTTCTACGTAGTTTAAAACGCTAATACATGACTTTTGTGCTCTTAAAGTTCTCGCTATATTTAAGCTCCATGATTGACGTGGGGTTCAGCGATTAACATGAACAAATTTACATATTTTCTATAGGTGACACTATGATGAACCTCATAATAATAATAAAAAAATAATTGAAAAAGATTATAAAAAATAAACAAAGAAAAATGAACTAAAAAGTAAAAAATAAATTCATGAATTGGAAAATAAAAGCGTGGGTGCTCTTGCTTACGTTATCATAAAATCATAATATGTAAGAGCACCCTCGCTTTTATTTTCCGATTCATAAATTTATTATTTTTTACTTTTTAGTCCATTTTTCTTTGCTTAAAAAAGCGTGTTTTTAACAAATCATTTTAAAATTATTTTTAAAAAAATCCTTTTTTAATTAATTTTATTTATTATTCTTTTCGGGTTATTTTGGTGTTCATACTTTTTCTCCAGCCAATATATCGTGGACCAAATCCTAAAGTGATTTGCAACCAGCCAAAACCAGCCGCGGTGCAGGCTAGTATTCATTTTAGGATAAAGAAGTCTGTAATAATAAAATATTAAAAGGCAACCAGTAGAATCCTGATGTCCTCATGGTTGATGTGCTCGGCGTAAACCTACACACACACACACACACAGACACTGACACACAACTTACACAGATCCACACTGAACTTCAAAACAGTCACCGTTGGCAGCGATGCACGTCTGCCAACGTTCGTAGTACCGTTGAAAACATGTTTGAAAAATGTTGGCGTTATCAGACATCTCTCGTAGGAGGTCCTTTGTGGCAGTGATGGTCTCCTCGGGAGAATGAAAGCGACGTCCATGTAACTTAGCTTTCAAGCGGGGAAAGAGATCGAAATCGCATGGTGCGAGATCAGGTGAGTATGGAGAATGTGGCAAACCGGTGATCTGCTGCCTTGCCAGCTCCTCCTGGACAAGGGCAGAGCGATATGCAGGAGCATTGTCGTGCAGCAACATCCAGTTCCTCCTGTGCCAAAGTTCAGGACGTATTGACTCGCGTATGTGGCGAAGGATCTCCTTGTAGCTTGACAGTTGCTCCTTGTGGGATGAATTCCATGTGGACAATTCCCTGCGACTCGAAAAACAGTTCAAGCATCACTTTCCCTTGTGACCTGTCTTGTCTCGGGTTTTTGCGTTTTGGAGATGATGGCGATTTCCAGTTGGCTGCTTGTCTCGGTAGTTGTGGATCGTACAGGAAACACCATGTTTCATCTCCTGTTATTATCCGGTTCAGGAACGTCCCATCAGCGTCAGCACTCAGTACTGATCATTTCACCGCAAATGGTCAGCCGCTCTTCACGTTGGTCTTGTGTCAGAATGAGTGGCACACTGTGCAGTGTGACACGTGACATGTTCAAGTCATCCGTCAGAATTTTGTGGCACGTACCATGGCTGATCCGTACTGATTCTGCGATGTCATCTACCGACTGGGAACGGTTAGCGCGCACCACCATTGCAACCTCTTCAATCTTGCGTTCATTTCGGACTGTTGTTGGCCGACCAATACGTTCATCATCCTCTAAACTATTTCTTCCCTCCGTAAAACGTTAGTGCTACTCAAACACATCATTGCGTTGCTACTCAAACACAGTGTTGTCAGCGTATACTTGCTTGATCATCTACAACGTTTCTGTTGCGGATTTGCCTAGTTTTTGGCAGAACTTGATGTTTGCCCGTTGCTCAAAGTGCGACATTCTCCAAATCCGCCACGGCGCCTTCAACTCCTTTCACAGCAGAGACAGTACGTCTGTTTACACTATATGCACACACCTGCCTCTTGTTGGGTCGAGAGATGAACTTCCACTGATTCCTCCAGGACGTCACGTCTCAGCTGTAATACACCACTAACGCCACACTGCGTCCAGTCCACGAACTTATTGACTGTAGTGGTATATGAAAGTAACAATGGAATGTTGTATTGTCATCCGACTTACGTCGCTGTGCAAAATTTCATCATTGTATGACGTCGGGAAATGAGTTAAATTAACGTTGCGAGATTTGTACCAGAGATGAAGCATGATTACAGAGTAAGTTAATAAAAGCGTGTAATAAAAAGAGGCAAATAACGACAAAGTACAAAAAGTTACCACAAAAAACTGTTCACTTCTTGCTCCGACTAAAGAACAAAACTTTAGGTCTTACTGAAAGTTTACCAATGTAATATATTCGTATAGTATAAACGTTATGCGATTGTCTAGAATAACTGTTACAAAATAGACATTTGAAACATGACTTTTACCCAATACAAACCTATCGTCATACCAACTGTCGTTCATCTTAATTTCATTATGTAGTGGTTGTCGTTGTTACATCGGCATGTCTCATACTTAAATAAATGGATATAAGACAATCTTATAGGGAGAAAGAGTGGGGGATAGCAGCTTGGCAAAAGATACAGTCACGAAGAAGACCAGTAAATCAACAGTTGAGTTGTTACGTTAAGCTGAAACATGGAACGCTGGGAAAGAATGAAGAAGAAATATTGGAAAGAAATATTCGAAATGGGGACATGAAGGAGAATTAAAATCAGCTGAATACAGAAGATACATTGAGAGGAAGCGCTGAAGAAAGTAAGTTAGAGCTGAACAACACTTGAGATAATAGAGAAGAGATAAACTGGTTAGGACATTAGCTGGGCATATACTGTATATACCAAAGGATGGAATAGAAGATATAGTTGAAGGGAAGAGAGGTAGAGGAAGAAGACGAACCCGTGCTAATAATTAAGATTCCATCCTCCTGTAGCTTCTGTTATGTATTGTAGAAATGAGATGAGTTTCACTTAGATTCAATGCTGCTAAGGATCATATCGTAAACCAAGAGATTAATCTTCTGTTCCGAGTGTCAGATACAAATGAAACCCAGAAACCATTACAAAAAGAATGTATTATAAAAATAACTCATTCACGCTATAACTCATCTAAGGCTTTGGGCCCCCGCGTGTTTTCGTTTCAAAAGGGTATCATATAGTCAATACAATGATAACCTATCGTTCAGAGACCAAAGTTCGGTACTTTTTTTTGTTCAGGTTGCTTCTAAAGTTTACGTTACAATCTAAACCGAAATTAGGAGTCCCCGCCTCGGGATTGAACCCACGACCGCTATCACCCGAAACAAAAGCGTGAAGTGTTCCGCTAACCACTAGCTCCTCCTTCTCCATCCGCTTTCGTTGTAATGAAAATTTGTAGTTGATAAATTTAACGTATTTGCAAGGTTGTAACGTTATATTTTCACTCTAGTGCATTCTACTTTCATATGTCCAGTACCCATAAACTGTCACGCTGTTCCACTCAGTTTATGTTAAAAATATAATGACTTCTGACTTTGGTGATAAGGTAAGGAAACTTGTCCAGACTTAAAGAAATTAGAAAAGGAATAATATTTATTGAAGAATTGCCAATAATGAATAATTTACACCTCCATAACTAACTTCTCAAGTGTGTTAAGTAACATACAAGATGCAGAATTTTAAGATTAAAAACCAAGATAAAACACATTTTACGTAGCTCTCCCAAGATATATCAAACTATAAAACTGTTCCTTGACTTCTCAACCAAAATTATTTAAGGAGCAACTTAAAGAAAGAGATTTAATGAAGCAAATCGGATATATATAAGAATGAGTGCTTGCTTACGTTTTCATGTGACATTTATTTCGTTAAAAATAACTATTAAACGAGCAGTTTTTCCAGTCGTACGGTTTATCTACTTAAAAATGTTGGCTTTCTAAGTCACTATTTTGTAAAACAATTAACTAAATTAATTTCTTGAAATAGCGTGACTGTCAAATTTAACAAAAGATAACAAGCTATTATATCTTTATGTTATATTTATCTATCTATCAATCTATCTATCTATCAATCTATCTATCTATCTAACTAAAAAGCAGGGGCTTTTTTATTTACACGTATAGAAACATATGTTTGAACTAAGTGGTATAGCATTGACTTATCATTCGGGAAGTCATGGGTTCAATCCCAGCGGCCGACCATCCTGACTAAGGTTTTTCCTCAGTTACACCAGGTAAATACCAGGATAATACCTGCAACTGAAGCCCTGGCAGACAACTTCTCGCATTCTTTCCCATACCGGCCTGAGCCTTAGATGCCTAAAGGCCATAAATAAAATTCAGAAATAGATAAGATCAAATTAATTGTATGGGCGGTAACAGCATTAGCAGAAATAGATGTATGTGCTTGTGAAGAAAATTTAACTTTATTTACTCTTGTTCATGAACTAGACCTGTGTGTGTTTTGCTTTATCATAAGTGTTTTATGTTAGTTATGTTTCATCAACAGGCATATTTGTAAATCTTTACTTCTAGAAAATTATATTAGCAACGCGTGCGTCATCGATCAACAAAAATTAAAATTAGAATTAAATGACATTCAAGCATTAATTATTTTAGATCCCCCTCCTCTATTTGTAAATTAAAATAAGGATATGCTTAACCCTATTCCCTTATATTTAGGTACGACATGTCATGTTTTTAAGCGAATATTATGTAAGTATTGCCCTGATCCTTCTCCGTTATTGTCAGATGAAATAAGGAAAGTTTAAGCCATCTTCCCGTTGAATGCTTACGTAATACTTGAACCACCTTTTAAATAATTCCCGTTATATTACAAAAAATTGCCTTTGTTAGGTAAAACGGGGGAATTATGTAACTTGGTGTGATTTTTGGAATTAGAATCTATGAGTTTTTAAACCATCCTCGTTTGGCTGCATATCAGGACAATAGGAAACAAGAAAATGTTAGTTAGAAAACTTTTGTTGACGGTTATACCTTAGTAGATACAATGAAATGAGAAGGAGTATTATTCGCCTTAGTAATTTCTATAATTATAGCACTTGCGTGCACACTTAAATAGGTGAGTGGTTTGCAAGTCGTTAGTATTCAAAGTGGAGAGGGAACAAACAAGGAAACCATTATACGAAGAATAGTCTGTTGTTTTCTATTGTGTTGTGGTGTATTTTATAGCTTTAACATATTTGTTTGTTTTAGTTTAAAACTGTATTAAGAGTCAATAATATATATTTCCTTTGTATACAGAAGACTTGATGTATAAGGTTCGTAGGAGGGGATCAAATAGTTTAGCTTGTTATATAGAGAGAGTAATTAACGATAAAAGTGTAATATATATATATATCAGTTGTTCATGCTGATTATTGTTGCAATTTAAACGCTTCGCGTGACTCCGTATGATAATGAGGTTTTCAGTGGGACAGAAGTAACCACACCAGATGAACTCCGCTCAGCTGAATCACGCTTCCTGTAAAATATATATATTTAGTTATGTCTTCTTTGAAAACAAATATTATTATTTTTTAAGCACTAGCAGTTAATTGTTTGGCTGTTCTTTAATGTAAAGAATTTACAGTACTGAATTCAATAAGCTGTCTGTAAATTAATACAATCCATAACCAATTTGAAGAATTTTGATCAAATTTAATGTTGATAGATAGGTGCCGTTTTCGCATGAATTGACAACGAAATGTCACAAAATAGGCTATTTCTGCAGTGGGAAATTGGATAAGTTTATAACGTTATTTTCTGTTAAAACAAAATCTTCACAACTAGGAAATGACTATCGAATGTTGATTCTCCGAAGATAATGTTAGTTTCTCTCCTTAGCTGTTAATGACAAGCCTTTTTACCACCATCTTTTGTATCCTGTGTAATCCCCATGAACCTTAAGGATGATTGAAGAGTATAATATACATCAACACATGTAAAGCATCTGCATCCAGGTCCTCTTTCAAGCAACCATAACTCGCAGAAGTCCAGTTGCTAGATAGGCTCAGCTGCCTTGCGTTGGTTGGTACAGTAGTCTAGTGTGCCCCAGAAGTTCGTACCGTATGATCGGTTTACTTATCTATACGAATTCTAGCCTTGGAGCATCACTTACGTGGAGGTAGGTGCTGGATATGAGCGGGATATCTATTACCTCTTTCTGGAAGTAAGCCACTTTTGAAGCTCTTCTGAAACTTTTCTCCACATTTCCTGACAAAGTCTGAACATTCTTTGGCATCCTTTGGTGAATCTTTGGTAAACCATTCCTGATTTATGTATAACCTGTGAAGCCTTTGGAGATATCAAATTGTGTTTGGTGATACAGCAAACTGTGTTTTGTTACACTTCGTGTCGTTTTGCAAGATTGTCTTCGGTTGTAAGGTTGTTGCAGTTTGGATGCTGCTTACGAAACAGGTTTTCCGGATAGACATGACCATCGTCTTTCGGCATTCGAATTTATTTATGACCTTTAGGCATCTATGATTTAGGTTGGGACAGAGTAGGTGAAGGAATGTGGGAAGGAGTCGACCAGAACCTAAGTTGAAGATACCTTCCTGGCATTGTCTGGTGTGACTGAGAAAAAATCCTGGATTATACTTTATCAATAAACCGTTCTTGTAAGCTACGAAGGAAAAGTAAATATATTGACCTGAGACAAGACAGACTATGGATCTTTTCGGAAAAGTCCGTGACTAACTAATCAAGTTCATAACTTTTCTCCCACTTAATGTAATTCAATGCAGATATTAGTAAGGCAGAGTTTATTATGATATATTTTGTACAAAATATGTTCAAAGTGTGTTTAAAAGGTAATGATATGAAAATTACATGCGGAAGAAGTGTTCAGACACAAATCTAAAATAAAATGAGACAAGATATGTAAAAATAAGTGGTTTATTTGTTTGTAATATGTGCTACGATTTCTTTCTTCAGTGCGATTTATCGTACTATTTTTTTTCGACTTTCTTATACAAGTAATGTTATCTTGCTGTTGACAATGCCACGTGTCCCTTTCTTCCTACTAGACTTCTTAAACCGATTTATAGATAAGAAAAAAAAATAGTGCACTTATCATAATACTTGCAGGTGTGTAAATACAGTACAATCATTTTCTTCCTTTTGTACAATCGGGCTGTTCAATCGGTTAGTCTTGTGCTTCAATGTACAAACAAAATCCACCTCGTATGAATGACTCCTCCAGCAGTCTTTTGGAACATTACTTGAGGATAACAACAAACCATTGTTGTGTTGACATGAACATTCACAATGAGCGATAACCTAACTGTAAACTCCTCCCACAGTATTTTGTAATTATACTTGACATTCGTGTATGGACGTTTAAAATGTATTATTTTTTTTGTAACATGTTCATTCATAGCGGTTATAGAGAACCTTCTGAAAGTGATGGTGAATACGGGAGGGGTATATGTAATGATATGCTTATGTGAGTTACTATTTTTACAGGGAAATATTATAATATTATCTCATGATTTCCATACAATGGATAAAAAAACTCATTTTGCGTGTAGTTCATATGTTTACGGAAAAGAAGTAATTTTTTTGGGATGTACACACAGGAACATTTAATTTTTCTAATTGAGCAGTCCAGAAGTCAACCCAAAATATATATGACATAAAATTGTCATATTTTATACATGGAAACATTATGGTCTAAGTAATAATAATAATAATAAATAGGAAGAAAGGAGAACTTGTTGCCTATCGGGATATCTTCTTGAATAAAATGATTTGCAACTTTTGAGATAATTTGCACAGTACCAGTCTGGAATTTATATATATAAAGACTCAGTTTTGTTTTGATAAGCTCCTCCGTTAATTGCACGTCATTCTATTGCGAAGATTTATTGTTGATAATTAAGACAAGAGGCAACCTCCTGTTAATGCTTCTTTTCAGGGAAAGAACTTCCTTAGCCGTGAAATCGTACTTCCATTGTTATGGGATTTATTATTATTATTATTATTTGAAAACGTTGCCTGGGTAGGGAGAGTCGGGGCTGGGGAGATAAAAACAAAACAACTTGGAGTGCCGTTAGTTAAAAGGATTAGCAATTTCTCACCGCACCGATGCATTAAAAATTATATGCACTGTATATAGAAGATGGGAATATTAATGCTAATTATTCTTCGATGGAACAAAATGGTTTTAAATAACAATTTCACGTGTATTCAGTTCAGAAGAACAGTGTTTATAATTATTCTTTATTTAATTTACATGTTAATGAGAAGTGATATTTAACAAAAATAAATTATATATCAACAAAAAGAACAAATGAGAGACATCACAGCGATAATATAATGTTCTTTGTGTGGCATAGTCTGTTATGGTTCAATTTGACTATACAGTAGAACCTCTGTTATCCGAAATAAAGGAGGCGGAGGTCATTTCGGATAACCAAAATTTCGGTTTTAAATATTGTCTTGATCCAAACTGAATTTTCAACTACGTATTTTTATGACACTTTGCTTTGAACTCCGTGGCCCAATAGCTATGGTCGCTGATTTCGGATAATCACTAGAAATCAGTGTTGGTTTGAGTCTTGTCCATGCCGGTCATCCTGACTGAGATTTTTCACTGTTTTTCCCAGTCTCATCAGGCGAATACCCTAATTGTATCAAAAATATAGGCTCTGGTCGATATCTTCTCCATTACTTCTGCAAATGTCATAGAAAAGAGGTAGACGTCACAACTTCCAGACTTGATGAGCCGGCTGCAAATATAAAATGTGAAGTTGCAACTATAGTTTGAAATAAGTTTGTTTCAATTATATAACTGCAAAAAATAATGGAAAAACTTGGAAGTCAGAACATTTTCTATTACCACGGTGTTGGTCCATCTTTTGCACGCAATACAGCGTGAATTCTGGACGGAATAGACCGATACAAGTCTTCAATGATGGTGAGTGGAATTTGAAACCATTCTTCATACAGCAAAGCCTCCAGCTCAGGTAGAGACAAAGGAGGTGGGAATCGATGCCGAACCCGGGTTTCTAAAACAGTCCAGAGAGGCCCCATGATATCCATGTCTGGGGACTGCGCGGGGCAGGGAAGATGTTCAACCTCATCAACATGTTAGTGAAATCGTTCTTGAACAAGGACAGTGGTGTGAATGGGGGCATTATCATTTTGGAACATGTCATTCCCGTCTGGAAATAAAGTTTGTGTCATTGTGTGAACATGGTTACCTAAGAGTTCTCTATACACTGTTGCTCTAACCGAGCCGTGTAATGGGACAAGGGGGGCTGCCGAACACCATGATATAGCTCCCCCGAAAATAATAGAGCCGTCACCACATCATATGCTTGAGAGGATGTTCGCTAGACCATCGCCGGCTACGTAGCTGGCGATGGCCAGACAAGCACGGGTCCACTGGTGGGAAAGATGGTAACGGGTGACTTGTACGACCACACAATACGTTGCCAGTCCTCCAACGTCCAATTTTTGTAGACATTGCACCATGCACGTCGCCTTTGAGCATTCTTGTTTGTTATTAGGAGTTTTGGAATAGCAACACACTCATGGATACTCTTTCTATGTAGTTCTTGCGTCACTGTTTTGGATGACACTGGAGTATCTAGGTGTTAAATTCTGTATCTGTAGTCACTTTCTCGACCGTTGTTGTTTTCTTCTGTGACGTCACAATCCACTTCAAGGCCCGGCGGTCTCTATCCTGGAGCTTCGTCTTTTGGCCACTGTTGTGCTTTCCCGACACTGTTTTACCGTGCACTTTGTGTGCAGTCATGACTTTCGACACCGTGCCTTGTGTTACACTGCATAACGTAGCTGTTTTGCCCACAGATGCTCCAGCTAGACGGACATCCACAATTAGACCTCTTTGAAACTCCGATAAGTCGGATATACTGGTCACTCACCACACCTCAACAACATCCACAAACACATTGTCACACTCCAGTATTAGTGCACAGTCCATCCTACCTGCATCAGGCAAGAGACGGGTGATTTACACAGTGCTCAGTGTTACTAAGCACAGTTAAGTATGCCCCACTTTTGACAAGTATTTCTATTTTTTTATCCAATGGTACTTGCTCTGTACTGGTTTTAATGGTACTTGCTCGTGTTAAAATTCGTCATTGATAATGACATGTTCTGTCATGTTTGTCTTTCTTACTGTTCTACTTTGTCTCACCAATCATGAACGAAACGTTTTTGTGGGTCGATTTTCCCGAAATTCTTCAAAATTTTGGAGTTTTGTGATTTTTTACAAGGAAAGTCATTCATCGGTTTAATTTTTACATTAATTTCCATCATATAGGCGATGTATACTTACAATAATTATTGCAACGCATAAGCTTTATTTAGGAAAGTGATTCCCAAAACAAGTTACCGCCTCCTAGAGCTGGAGAGGGAAACAGGAGAGCTAGGAAATACCTGCGCCTATTGACGTGAGAAGTATGAATGTGGTCCAATGGGAAAGGGGAGCACCAATTTAAAAATGTTTGGAAACCACTGATTTAATTTGAAGTGACTGAACATAAATTTCACGGGTAGCATAAGGCTCGGAAGAGTGAAACCTCTCTTGAGTGGTTCACAGATACTATCTTTTACCTGAGATCCCCCCCCCCCCCAACTCGTAACTTTTGATTATTCGGTAGTAATCATCGTATGGTATAACACAGTGGTTCTATTCCATTTTTGGTTTCGCGACACTCTTCAGACACGCCCCCAAAGAGTGGAATCCTTAAGATTTCTCCGCGAGATTGTTTTACTAGTTTCCACTTTCCAGAACCACCTCCATTTTTCAATGCGCGAAAAAACTGGCCACACTAGAATTGACGTGCCAAAAATCGGTCAAGGCAAAATTGAGAATTTTACGGAAGAAACATGAAAACCCTTCTGTTTGGCTATTTTTATGGGGAAAATGGAACAATCTTCCTTCGTTTTTGTCAAAACTGGCTGTCGCTGGTTAAAACAGAACAATCCTCGTTTGTCAACAACCTTGAGATCTGTTTTTAGATACAGGTTTTCGCTTTTTCGCGTTATAAACAATCAAATGCTACCGGATATGGAATCCAAAGTCCAAACACAGTAATATGTCTTGCGGGTCTTAGATTTATAGAGGGTGGTTCAAACTTTAGAAGATGACTAACTGATTTGCCCGCCCATTGGTACAGGGTGAATAAAGTCTTGATCCCCCATATCCCCGCGAGGCTGCGCCCCCATAGGGGAGGTTTGCCGCATTTATTGTAATCTACTCGCGATTGTACACCTTCATACCAAATTTCATTTCTCTAGCTTAAACGGTTTGGAAAATTGATTTTGGGCGGCCATTTTCTATCCAAGATGGCTACTGATATGATAACTTCCCACACGGGTCCAATATCTGATCATGTGCGAAAAATCATTCCAATCGATCAAGCCGTTTCGGCGTGATGATAACACAAACACAATCACTTTCATTTTCATATACAGAGATTACTCAAACCGAAAATAGAAAAAGGGCCTTCCAAACAA
The DNA here is from genome assembly GCA_022664845.1 of Lepisma saccharinum. NCBI lineage: Eukaryota > Metazoa > Arthropoda > Insecta > Zygentoma > Lepismatidae > Lepisma > Lepisma saccharinum. The sequence goes on along the minus strand of JAGDQP010000909.1, from coordinate 57,737 downwards.
TGTCAAAAATTGAGCTAGAGACATGCAGAGCTGTCGCGACATTTTCTCAAAGGACAAAATATCTCGGCAAATAATGACATAGGGCGTATCAGTTTAGCAAATCAAAATTAAAAATTTGCAGTCAAAGATTGTATCTGAGTTAATTTCATAAACTTTACTGAAATACATTTAGTGGTTACATATTTGACTATGATTTGCTAATTCGACACATCTTAATACATCATATCTGATGGTATCATGTCAGAGTTGCCTTTTCCTATCTCAGAAACTACGCATTTTTGACATTGTTAGAACGGAACTTTATTCTTATTTCTATGTGTATCTTTCAGACTTTATCCTTACAGTTCCCGGTCGTGTATTAAGCTTTGCAGGTGTAAATCTCTTATGAAATTTTCATGTTCTCTTATACATCTTCGTCCATATGCTAGATGTCTCGTAACGACGGTTTGTCTCACTTTGACCATTTGTCCCAATTAAACGAAAAAAGTGGCTTCCAATCAATTTTAAATTTTCAGGCAGGTGTTAGCGGAAAGCAAGAAATATCTCTGTCTCAACAATAATCAAGAGTAATAATACCGTTCATCACATCTTTTGATAATCTGCGTGCGATAACTATATTCAAACACATTCAGAAATGTACAAATCCGTAGAAATTAAGTTGCTTACTGATATGAGACGCTTATCTGTGCATGCGAAAGAGTATTTATTCTACGTGCATAAAACGTTGGGAGTTGGGACGGAGATTTCATATTATGTAGTAAGTAATTGCCATATCTTCTATACGAAAATAAAACAGAGCAATCAGAATAGAAAACATTACATGCAGTGGAGAGATGTTAGCTGATTGGAGACTTAGAAAAATGATTGGAACTTTCTTCACAATTATCAGTTGATTATGGTATCTGTGATCTTTTAGCTGCACAGACGACCCGTGTTAGTATGCGTGGTGTATATAAGTGATTCTTAATCTGTGGTCCGCAGATTTCTTGGGGTTCACAAAGCATTCTGGGGAAGAATAGAGCGCACTTCCGGCTGCTCAGAATATAAAGTTCGTGAAGGAAAGACTTTACGATACGTACTAAATGGTGGAATATGGTTTTAATAAATGTCCATGCTTGTATCGAAGACACTAATGATACTGACAAATATACTTCTTACGAAAAGGTAGAAAGACTGTTCGACCAATAACCGAAGTATAACACAAAAATTGTGTTGGACAATTTCAACTCAACGATAAGTAAGGACTAAGGAATACAGTTTTAGACTTAGTATAGGCAAATCAAGTCTTCGCAATGTCAACGACAAAAAGGAGAGAAACTAATAACTTTGGTTATTCCGAAAAATCGAAAACAGCTTGTAATTGGAGTACAAAGATATACACAAATACTCATGGATATCTCCGGAAAGCAAAACACACAACTAGATCGATCACGTATTAGTAGATTAGACGAAGACGTCAGACGATAGGCCGATATAATGAACGTCAAAACTTACAGAGAAGTGGAAGGTGAGACCAACCATCAGTTAGTGATAAGTTGATGACAAAAGTGAGGGAAAGTTGTGCATCGCGAACAAGGAAAGTAAAGATGAAAACAACTTAATTCGAAGTAAAACTATTAGATAATCCAAACGTGAAAGCAGATTATCAACTTGAAATCTTATCTCAAGCAATAATAAAGATGATGAAATTTATGTAAACATGATGTGGAAGTCAATTCGTAACACAGTATAGGGCACAGTAGAAGGAAGTGTAGGTGAAATAAAAATGCAAATATAAACCACTGTGGGTAACCGAACCTAGTGAGATTGAGGTTGAAATTTCGATAAAGGAATTGAAATTTTCAAATCACCAGGAATAGACAACATTCCAGCCGAACTGATTAAAGCGGTAGGAACATCACTAGTCAAAGAACTGCAGAGATTGATAAAGGGAAAGGAGGAGCTTCCAAAGGAATACTAAACCCCAGTAACTGATTTATAAAAGGACGGTAAGTCTGACTGTAATAATTACCGATACCTCCCCTAAAATTCATTTTATCTTATCTTATGTAATAATTACCGCAGAATCACATTGTTTCCAACATATTACATAGTTTTAAGTTATATTCTGCTAACACGCCTAAGCACAAAAGTAGATGAAATACTTGGAGATCGCCAGTGTGGATTTACAATAAAAGGATCTACGTCGGACCAGATTTTCGGTTTGAGACAAATATTAAGTTGATAAGAAATTGGTATACAACGGGACAGTTTACCAGTTATTTATTGATTTTAAGAAAGTATATGAAGCTTATATTCTTTCCTGGTTGGAAGGCCGGATGGAAAGAGGCCATTGGGAAGACAGAGACATCGTTGGGAGGACAATATTATAAGAGATCATCGAGAAGTAGGTGTTCGTGGTGAAAACTGGCTTGATATTGCCCAGGATAGAATCCAATGGCGAACGTTTGTTACTGCGGCTATGAACTTGCGAGTTCCATAAGCCATAGAGTTAGTTAGTTATAAGAGTCTGCCAAAAGGGAAAAACTATATATTATCCTGGTACGATTTATAATTCCGATAAAGGATATCTGGAATCGATCCCAGCGGTCGGTCATCTTGACTATAGGGATTTCCCGAACTTATTCTCAGTCATTTCTGGCTATTATGGGATGGTACCTTCAAATTAGGTCTTGACACATTCTCCTCCCTAGCGTATCCCAGCCTGGGTCAAGATCGCCTGTAGGCCTTAAATAAAATTCAATTGCAATAACGATCCATTTATGCTTTGTGCTATAGAACTGTCTTCTTTGTACTATTAACCTGCATCGAACAAAACTTAATGTTTAAATTACTTTTGCTATTCTCTCGGGGATCTAATCCATTAGGCAGTTTATTGTCGGAACAAAAAATAATCCTACAAAATAGGATAAATAACGTTACAGTACAAGAAACTTATTAACAGCCCCATTCGGCGAAGTTATTTTTTTCAGTGGGGTAGTACTGTGTGATTGTGATTGAAATATGCAGAAGGCAAATGTTTTCTTGTACCGTGAAAATAACAAAATGTATTCGTTAAAACCGGTAATATAAAGATAATAAATTTAATACTGTCTCTCAGAAATGGAACTTTTACACTGAAAAAATGTAAACACAAAAATATAATGTTTTATTTACTTCGTATTCGTGTAATATAACTTCCTAAACACAATGACAATTGTTAGGTGTTTTGTTATTGAGTTGATTGTCATTGTCACAATGCAAGCCTGGCAATGCAGGAACCCAAGTTTCACGCTTGCTTGATAGACAGATAACCTTGAAAGAAATAATGAAAGAAGAAGAAAAGCCTTTCCCAGTCTACATAAAAAAAGAAAGGGAATTATTTTTCAGCATATTTCCACAGATAGCGTCTTAAATTATGCAATATTATTTTTATTCCCTTAGCTTCTTTTCTTTGGTATAAGTATGAATTAAGATTTGCTTGTGTGTATGTATCTGAAACAGAAAAAAATCACTTACATATTTCTCCATTTTAAACTTGAATAATAACCTTGACAGACTATCTCATAGATCAATCATTTGCTGTCGTGAGATGCTTGCACAATACTGAAATACCTAATACAAACTTCCTTTTTTTAAAGTATTTTTACCTGCCGATGAGTCTAGCTGGATCAAGAAGTTGTTGATTACACATTCAGCCGCAGTGGGTGTAGTTGCAAATAAAATAATACCGGTCCACTTGAGTCACGAATGGATTGCTACTATTATTTGGTAAAGTACATGTACTCATGAAAAATGGCCGTTGGATTTATTTTCTAAATTGCACGAGCCTAGTAACACTTGGCCTGTATAAGTTACCAGTGCATGCATCGTCCACTTTAAGTCTGTGCCGAATATTTGTGCAATATTGTCATATTCTGGCACTTTTCGGATTTCTTGTAAAGCACCGTTATTTAACATTTGCTCAATGAGATTACTTGGTATGTAAATATGGAGTAAATAACATTACCGTTATTCATCATTCAGCCTTGCATTGCATATGTGAAATAGACTACTGATGAAAAATGAGTCTCTGTGGTCTAATATCAATATGGATGGTCAGTAGGAACGTGATGCAAATTCAAATCCTACTCTCCCTAGCTTCTCTAAAGTTATCTTAATCATGTTATGATGCTAATGTCAGGATAATATGCAATAGAATGTTGAAAAAAGTTCCCCGAAATTGCTGCCGGACTGACTGAGAACAGAAACTAGTTCTCCTGTTTGCTGTTTCTTTAAAAGTAATTTAATGTCTATACAATAAAGAGATGCCCATATAATAAAATGTAACTTTAAAAACACTGACGAAAATGTGAAAAGTTGAAAGTTACAATTCTATTTATTAAAGTCCAAAAATTTTCAAAACTAGAATCTGCACCAAGTTACTGAGTATTGACCTATAAATGGCAGGCATCAGAAATGATTCTACATTCCGAGAAAGAGGCTCACAATTTTTCTATACCCCCCCTTCCCAGATTTTTTTTTTTTTTTTTTTTTTTTTGAAAAGATGTGTTCGAAACAGTTGATGTTATATTTTTATTTTGAATTTTCCGTCTTTTTTTTTCTATCTTCTTCAAACTTTACTGTTGTAGCCTTTATACAGTATATGAGAGTGAGAGTTTTAGATCCTCAGCTTCTATGCCATCCGTAGCAGAAGGAATGAGTCCTAATCTTAATTTCGGTATTCTCCGTATGTAATTGAAAGAAACCAATGAAAATGTTTTTCTTAGGACGTACGGTTCCAAACTTCTATTTTCAGAAGTACCCGATTTCAAGACAAGCAAGCTAGTGCTGAGCAACCACACAACTCTCTCTCTCTCTCTCTGCTTGTAGGATGTTTTAGTCTGGGATGGCCAAACGAATTCGTACTCCTTACATCTATATTCGAATCCGGGCTTCGAATCTGAATTCTGGTCCGTATTCGGGTTTCTTATATCCAAAACCGGAACTTTAATATCCAGGTTTCAGATATGAGTGTCCGGATCTGACCATTCCTAACGTTAACCATATATTCCTTTTTCGGTTGTCATTAGCATGTTCTGTAGATACAATAGGTATAGTTTTCATATTTTTTGTAAATTTGTAGTTTTCATTAAATTCCTTATTTGAAAGTGAAGCTAATTATATTTTTTCTTTCCTTTTTATTTCAGATGATGGAAGAATATAAGACTGAGATGCAAACCCACGGGTACAGCTCTATGAGTCCATCCCCTCATGGTATGGGTTTACCCCCTTTGCACTATGGACCAAGATCATTTCATGAGCTAGGGGGTGGGGGGCCCGGAGACCCCGTACAAGTAAGTCAAATGCTTCCCAGCGTTCTCCCAGGCCGATTGGGAGAAGATTGTGCTTGGGGTGGGGTCGGCTACAGAGAGCCCAGCGACCCTGGCGGACGAGGTGGAAACCAGGTCAATCAAGTGGTGACGTCATCAGGAGGAGGAAATGGGGACAAAGGTCAGAAGAAGGAGCAGAGGATTCGAAGGCCCATGAATGCCTTTATGGTGTGGGCTAAGGTTGAGAGGAAGAAATTAGCGGATGAAAATCCCGATCTCCATAACGCAGACCTCAGCAAGATGTTAGGTAAGAAAATACAATTCATTTATTTTATGTGTATGTTTGTCAGTGACTTCGGTGTGTATGTGCGTGTTTTTTATTTAGTTTCTTGAGATTTTGTTTACCGTGTCCATTCTTATTTCTTCAGTCATGGCTATTCAAAATCACTATGAGCGAAAGATTAACTTCCTCATTTCGCATCAGCAACTTCAACCAACTTACGTCAAGATCTGAGGCAACATTTTGCTTATGATCTCGGTTTCTCTCTAATACGAGGTATTAGAAGGGTGGGTGATTCTTAAACCAATCCAGTCGTACTTAGAACTGAGAGACTATATAGCCAAACTCGATGTTTTGACGTTTCGCGTTTTGATGCCAATACTTTTTTTCCTTTATACCGTAGACTTTAGTGGTCTTCGTGAAATATGAGACATTTTTATTCCGTTAATTGAATTGTGTTTCATCTAGTACACAATAGGACCTATGTGTGTCACCATGCACAGGACATTTCCAAAGTATCTTGTAGTTTTTTTTTTTTTTTTGCTCAGCGTCAGAGGATATAAGTGAACTCGCAGATTGTACCAGCTCAGCATCTACCTTATATTACTGGTGAAGAACACCACGTATAAAACTTTTTGGTTAAGTGGTACAACGGCTGGAACAAAAAAACTTTTCGATTTATGAGGAGAACATCTACATATTTTATTTAGTAAACCTACTGGACCCCTGATGTTCAGGCCAAACAAAACGAAATAAATGGTAGAAGATCCTGTACGAAGCAGTACGCCATCTCATTCTTCGACTGTCTTCCTGATCACCTGATTTGTCCCATTTAACTTCATGATGATGTATTGCGGTTTACACTTTGAGCGTAAAGATGATAACTACTTTGCAGTAACGAACCCATTGTTTGTGTACGAAGGGGGTATAAACTTTTTATACAAACCTATTCTTAACCTAATTTCATTTTAGAAAATTCTCATAAGGGGCTGGAAAGATTAGAATCTCCGGAGTACTTGTTATCGCATGTTGAGTTGAATTTGAGTTTATTTATGGCCTTGGGGTAACTCTGGCTCAGGCCGGGATAGGGTGTTGAAAGGTAGTTGGCCAGTGTCTAGTTTGTAGGTACCATCTCGGCATTTGCCTGATATGACCCTGGAAGAACTTCAGTCAGTTTGGGCGGCCGCTGGGGTCGTTCCCAGGAACTTCCGATAGTAAAGTCAACGCCTTACCGACTGAGCTATGATCGCTAAGTTTATCGCTTGTTGAAACTGGTCCTCAAATATCATAAGCATTGGTGAAATATAAACAGATAAATTGGTCTTTGACGTGACCTCTCTTAGTTGTCGCCTGGTTTTTTAATCATTGCAATACCGCTATACAGCCAATCTTCTGTGTATATAGACATTCCTCGCGCTCCAATCAACTATTCATTGCTGGTGTTGAAATCCAGGCATTCCACTACATGCGGAGAGTTTTGTTCAAGAATCTTTCGGCAAATCATGCTGTACGAACAGTTAAAAAAAAACACCAAATCGGCAACCGTTTACTATAACATTGTATATGTAGACAACAAATTAATTTCCTAGTTCATGGTAGCTTGCACTACATTATTCTTCTGTTTGTGCGAAGTTCTCTTTTAGATCGCTACTGAACAAAATCTGTTGTGCTAATTTCGATTTCTTCTTCTTCTTCTTTTATTATCATTTCTCATCCTCCTATTCTCATGTCCTGGTTTTTCACAATCGGTGGTCTTAGCAGAGTAATATTAGTGTACTCACTGTTGAGGGCTGTTATTTAAGAGGCGATGGGTGCTCGTAAAAATCTTGCCTTGCTGCACACATACTACACTCTCTTTTTTTTTTCGTTCACTTCTTTCTCCATTCCATCTCTTCCGCTTCTTTCTTTCTCCTGGTTCATCACTCTTTATCCCTTGAGGCACCATTTCTCTTTATAAGAACGTGGTGTTAACACGTCATTACGTTTGCAACGTGCATGCCCTTGTTCGCTATATGAAAATGCTTTGAGGCCTTCGAAGTCTCTTCTTCTTCGTTCTGGCAACACCATCTATTCCGAAATGGTCTTCGGTCTCAAGTTCTTTTTGTTTTTTCCTTCTTTTATTTCTTTTTTAAAGTTGTTTTGTTCATTTTGCTTCTGGTCCTTTTTTTTTTATTTCTTTTCACTCACGGCGAAAAAATTTCTAATTTGAAAATTGGAAGTGTAATTATCAGCATCATTACTTTATTACCTTCGCCAAAGTGTTATTTAATTTTTGTTCGAGAGGTTGCGAATCCAGTGAGGGTTTTCATTGCTCCTTATGCTCAGTTGTCAACAATGATTTTGATGACCAATCTATAATAATAATGATAATGTTGTTTAAATGTATTAAGCTTGGTTTTTGTTCTTCAGAAAGTTAACTTTTTTTATTCTCTTTTCTGTTTTTTTTTAATCTATGATTTTACTTTGTAATGATCTTGTTTCATTTGTATTATTTTTATTCAGCCTCTTTGTTATGTTTTCTTATACGTAAAAGTTTGTGCAGATACTCTACTGTAGTTTAATGATCACATTTGTTTCTTTATTGTTTCTCTTTCATTGCTCTTTTCTTTATTACAGATTATCAAATCACTTTAGTGTCTTTGATTATGATATTGTTATTATTGTATTATTTCATTTTCGTAAAAAACAAGAAGTTAGAATAAATATGTCATTGTTTGTAACTACTGACTTTGGTTCGTTCCAATTCAATAAGCGCCTCAATTTAAAATTGCCCGTGGCCGATTTGTCGCGGAGATTTTCCCTGGAGCCTTAGGATTTCATCCGCGGTTGTTGATTTCGAATATCATGCCAACCAGAGATCATCAAAACTTCGTATTTCTTCCCAAAACTTTTAAGCAATTATGATACTAGTTTTACGGTAGGATCTCCATTTTTTAACTTATAACAAAATCGAACACTGTATCAATTCGTTCATTCCTCACCACGATTTCAACCCACGATCTTGTGACTCGTAAACGGAAGTTTCACACCTAAGGCTACTCGACCACCACGGTCGGCTTTTCCATGACCGTCATCATTATACCTCGATAACTAGTTTGAATCCTTTTCCATTTCCTCCCCTTTTCATTATTTCAAAATTTTAATTTACAATTTTTGGGACTGACAGGCAACCATGGACAAACTTTAGAGGATAAGTTTTCACGACTATAAACCCTCTTTCGTAAACATTCTTTCGGGAAAGCAAATGAAAAAAATAGTGGCCAATCGTTTGTCTATGTACCGTCCCAGGATACCTAGTGAAAACTCTAGGAAATCTTGGTCATGGTGCCCCACAGAAGGACTCGAACCTGAGTTCTTCCCCAGAATTAATCCGCAGTCTGCTACCGAATCACTGGACCTCGCAACTTTTCTTCCCTTAGAATTCGATGTTCTTTCCTTAATGTTGGCTCAGTTATTTATTCACACACCTTCCAGGTAACACCCTCCTATTTTCAGCTCTACACCCCCCAAAAAAGTTTTTTTTTTTGTTTGTTTTTTTTTCAAAAAAAATCGACAAAGGATACAAACAATATCACGAAGCTACTCTCTCATTTCGGTCTTGCACTCTGTATTTGAAAATTCTGGATAACCACCGTGCTGCGCATCAGTTGCACAGGTCTTCATTTCTTTTGAATAGTGTCTTTTGCATCATTCCGTGTCAACTGTTTCGTTTCATCTTTCTTTATTCTTTCCAGCATTGCCCTATGCTTGCATACAGTTTTCGGAGCTCCCACATTACTTGGTACCCACCTAATTTTCATCATCCCCCCCCCCCTCGTAGTTTTTTTTTTAACATAAAAACAGTTGTGTTATTTAAATGACACTATGATAAAATTGTTTTAAATGGGCACGATAAGGGAACGTCATGTGCATGTATGGAATAGGACAGAAAATGAGGATTAATATTTTATTTTTAGCATTCCATTCCATATAAGTTTACTTAAGTTTCAATATAGTACCTTTTCTTCCTGTTTGCATTGTATTTGTATCTTTCGGTACCCACTTGCTGATCTGACTTGTCTTAAAATTATTGATAATTATTTCTTTTGTATACTTCCTTTGCTTGCTCCTTTCCATAAGTAGTTGGTTTGTGTTGTTTAAGTTCTTCCAGTATTGCCTTCCAGTTGTTGGTTTGTGTTGTTTAAGTTCTTCCAGTATTGCCTTCCAGTTGTTGGTATATTTCCTTTGCTTGAGTTCTTCCAGTACCGTATCCAATTTATGGTAGAGTGTTTGCTTTGCTTGCGCTATTCCATTATTGTTTTCCAACATTTGGTAGAAGCTTTGATTGCGTTTCTCTATTGCTGTATTCCAGTTATTTGTATAAGGTAAACAAAAACAGTCTTTTCTGTTTTTGATAGTGAGGAAGAGAAGGTAAACAGAAAATGTCACTTACCTTAGTCCTCATGGCAATCCCCATCAGCAGCCAGCACCTTTTGCCAACGTTCCTGTAGCTGTGCAATGCCCTGGTGGTAAAATGGAGGGGTCTTGGACGCAAAGAAGGCCGTGAGTGCTTGCCGCAAGTCTACCTATTAGCTAAAGATTTCACACGAAGGTGGGTGTCCAGGGAATGGAAGAGATTATAATATGTTGGCGAAAGGTCCGGGGAGTACGGTAGATGACACAGAATCTACCAGCCAAGTCGCTGTATGGTATCCCTGGCCACTCGCGCCACATGCTGCCTGGTATTGTCGACAAGGAACAGTACATCCTTGCGATTCACCATTTCTTCTGCTGTAGTGCCTGTTGCACACGTTCAGGTCCGCAGCGATGGTTTGGTCCGGTGGTTGCAGCTTGTAGAGCACCATTTGGTGACTAGTCCACCAGACGCAGAGCATAATCTTGCGTAGGTGTAGAAATGGTCTTGTGGTGTGATGTATATGGTCTCACGGTGGCAACCAATATATGGCACGTTTGCGAGTCTGGTGAGCGCTTGATCGAATATGATTGTGTTGCGCTGTCGAGAAAGCAACACCAAACAGACCTGGACGGGCGTAATCCATAGTGCACTTACCGCCCATACAAATCCTTTTATCTTATCTTAACCAAACAGACTGTCACTCACTGGTCCTTGTTCGCTTGCAGCAGTGTGTGGGGTACCCATTTGCTCAATTTGTACGATTTCCCTATGCGGTGCAAGTGAAGTCTGACTGCTTCATCAGAAACCTGCAAGCGTTCGGCAAGCTCACCACACGTTTGGCTGCTTTCCTGTTCTAGGGTCGCCCTCAGGGCCTCGTCATCCAGGATCTGTGGGCGCCCACTACGGAGTTCATCATTTCTCCCGATTCCCAATCTGAATTTCTGGAACCAATGCCTGGCCGTGCGTTCATTCACAGTATTTTTCCCCCAGGTGACTTAATTCGGCTGTGGAGAAGCCCATCTTAAAGTTATCAAGCAGACAACCCCAAACGAGCTTTTTCGACACTTCCACTTGCCTTCGCAACTACTAAAGTTATTACTCCTGCAAGTGCGCAAAACCCCTGTTTTCGGTCACGGTCAATATTCCCACTCCCACCGCCAATCGTTTTTCTAGCACCTGAGGCACTTATCTCCGCATGAGTCTTCCCATGCGGTGTCAAATGAACTTTGTTGGTTACATTGGAGAAGGGTTGATTTCCTTTCGTTGTTCAATTTTTAAAAAACTGACTGTTTATAAGAATGTACTAGAAATGATTTCAACAACTAATGATTTAAATGAGAGTTCGATGTGTTAATGCCACAGCAAAATGTTTGGTTGATATTATTTAGTAACCGGAACTGATATTTTAGTTACTGAGAGCAAAATTTGTCACGTTTTTGCAGTATTGCTTTACTCAAGCATTTTCTATTTCTGTTGTTATCATAAAGGTAAGACATAAAAATTAAATGCTCTTGTAGTAACTCTGTAATAAAATTTTGTTTCTCTCATTTTCGGAAGTTTTGCGATTGAAAATCCAGCTTCTGACCCTCCTTCCTAACTCTAACTTTTCTTCATAGATATTTCATAAATACTCAATTCTTTGCTTTGTAAACAGCAAGCTACAATTCTTCCGTTATTTAGTCATTCCTGTTAGAAAATTTCATCGTACGTATACATAAATGCTTCCTGAGCCTATTAAATTAATTCTATAATAAGGAAGTAATGTTATATTACATGTGTTAGGATTGTTCTTTTTAAATAGTCTTGTTCTGGAGTTTATATTTTGTACTTTGGATTTATTAACAATTTATTAAGATTCACTTTCTTCTCTTGAAACCGTTTATTTCTTTTAAATTCCGTTAAAACAAAAGCAAACGCGGCTTTAAACAAGAAAATAAGAACTATTTATAATAACATAATTTCAGTCTTCTGGTGACAATTAATAATATATTCATAATTATAGTATTTTGTTTCAAGCAAAATAAATCTATATTTACTATCATAATAAGAAATATTTGGACTTAATATAACATGGAAACGATTCTTTTTAAAACCATCTACATCAGAAGCAATTGTTCGCTTGATCATTTACATCAGTTTTACTGGCCACTGGTGGTTGGAGCAGCAGAAAAAATATACGTTGATGCGTGACACATTAAATAACATATTATATATTTTTTTTCAAAACAGGCATACAGAAAGCTTCAATATATGTAGTTAAGTAAATCAGCTATTATAAAAAAAAAAAATAATGCTTCAACATTTCATGTTATTTAAGAAATATATATTTTTAAAATTTTATTGAGTCGTGTATTGCTGCATTTATGATAAGAATCGACCTTAAGATTTCATTTCCTACATAAAAATAAAATAAGTTTTGTATAGTATATAAATAAATTTAACACATACATATTGAGTATAAAGGTTATAAAAATAAAAAAAGATTGGCGTAACGTCTCTAACTTTGTCTAAGATTTCTTTTCATGCTTAGTTTTCCTGCGTATTTACAGATCAGTTAAAAAATAGATGCGTAGTATAGAATTTGTAATTGCTTTTAGAACTTTATCCAAATATAAAAATATTATGCCGGAGTATTTTTTTTTTTTTTTTAATATTCCAGAGAAAAATTTAAAAAATTGCTTTTACTCAATATAAAAGTTTCCGCACAGATTGTAATTATTATGATGATTATTATTATTTGGTCATATGCGTAAATGTACATGGTGGCATTTCGAATATCTCATTAGTCTTTTGAGCATATGACTATAGCGTTCGCAATCAGATTCATCTGATTTCAAGCCTGTATTCAAAGGAGTAGGGAGGGGCAATTGTATTTTTCTTTCAACTTTTTGTTTCAAAATCCGCACGAGACATAAAAGAATAAATAAATTCACTACGAATAAACAAATTCGATTTACGCAATAGACCAGTTCACTCATAAAATTAGTTTCATTACTAACAATTGTTTTCGCATGAAAAACAAAACAAAACACTGTCACTTGTTTTCTGTGTTTTAACGCAAATCAATAAAGAAATAGATATGATGTGTGTAAATGCTTATCCACCTCAGTTTATTTCAGTTCTGTTCCAAACTGATCTTCGGATGATTATGTTTATAGCAACTAGCTTACAGAAAAGACAATCAAAACCTGTTTTGCTCATTCACAGTTTTAATTTAATTTTTTTTAAGATTTGTGATCTGACACCCTACACCTGCATTCTTCTAGTTTGCATTTGTGTTTAGTTTACCTCCGAAAGATTTTTCAAACTAGTGCAGGTTGGTTAAGATAAACATTAAAAATATATACGATTGGTCTGATTTCCAGAAATGAGTGCAGTGCTATTACAGGGATGTTGATATGACACAGGAAACTTTCACCCTTCAGTGACTCCTAATATCATTTGGAAGAATCTTTGCATAGACAAAAAATTTATTTCATTACTTCTTGGGCTTCTACATCATTTGTCTGTTTTCTTTTCCTAGTTCTTCATCGAAATCTTTCTTATATAAATTTTCATGTAATTTTATTATTTTCTCATTTCTGGTCTCATCACGGTCCAATCACGTCTCTCAAACTTTATTTTTTTTTTTAGTTCAAGAGCTGCATGTTGTTTGGTTTTCTTAGATCTCTGCTTTCATCAGTAGCTTTCGTAAGAAGATTTTTGTTGTATTTCTATACATCTTTCCTTTATATATATATATATCTTTGTATTCATTCCTATTTATGGTATTTTACCATCCTTTTATTTCCCTTCTTTTCTTTATCAAAGTAGAGTTTATTCTGAGATTTTACTCTGTTTTGTTTTTAGCCTCTATTTCCTTCTCTGTAAATTTTTTACCCCTCCTGGAAGCAGCTGAAATGACGGCCCTGTGTGGTTTAATTTTTTTTTGAGATTTTTTTTTAAGCGGCTGAGAACAATAAGTACAGGTATGAAGACCGAAGCAAACTCGACGTTTCATATATGCAGACTATGGCAATGTGACTGGGCCTTGTCGGATTGTAGAGATCTGTGTCGGACTGGCGAAGTGTCCGAACTACAGAGACTCTGCTGTATACCCAAATATTCTCAAATTCTTATTAGCAATCGACGTGAAACTTTACAATCATGATGTAAACAGTCTGTCACTGCAATGACATAAGTCATGCAGCGTTGCCAACTCAACATATGCATAATCCAACCAAATTGTGAGCATAGAAGGTTGTCTTGTAGTTTATAATTGTCGTGACTACTACAACAGAAGTAATAAAAGCTGTTATTCACCCACACAGAGGGCAACGATTAGACGTAACTACAGGCTTCTGTTGCTGTTGGTTACCATACTTTTGGTCTGAAGAAATATTTCTCAGCAAATGTGAATTAGAAATCGTCCTGGACTCGTCACTTACTACAGGAAATTTACACATCACAATTCCCTTGTCAACTACGTAGTTGTTGCTGAGAAACATGATTTTCTCAGTCCTGATGTGAGTTAAGGTATCAGCTTGCAAAACAAACTACACAAAACAGAAGGTGATTATACTTGTTCAAAGAGAGGAAAAAAGGAGCTTAGAATAATGTACCACAAAACTTCCAAATGGAATCTTCTGGTATCTGGAAGATAATTTATTATTCAATTGCAACACAGATTTTTTTTTAATGAACATTAATAACTACAGACTAGTTGTTGACTGCATGTAGATGATTCGATGAGTCTTCTTCCGGGTGCAAGTAGAAAAACGAATAAATTTACCACTTAACGTTTATTTTATTTTATCCGTAATTCTACAATAAGAAGTCTGCAAGAATTTTACGTGTAATTGGAAAAGTCAAGTGGTTTGAAACAAAACTTGTGCTACGAATCTTGTACTGAACTTTTAGTCGTATATCGCTTCAAATACTGCTTCAAATGAGTAATTTATGGAACACATTTATCATTTTGCTAGGACCACCAAGATTTCAGCAAGTAAACAAGCAATAGTGTGTGCATGTCTGTATATATGTCCATTTTTTTTTCTTTTTTCGCCGAACAACATAAATTAAAACTATTTGAAATGTAGTAGTAATTTTCAACCTTGGACTTATTTTTTTGACAGGCGTGGTCATGGCTGGTTAAACTTTCACGTTTGTGTCATGTTTTCTTTGCGTTCTTCTTTTCCTTGCTATGAAATGAAGAACATTTTAGACGAAAAGAAGTGCAATGTTTGAAAACTGGCTAAATGCATTATGCATTTTGAAAGCCTATAAGAGGTTACTAGTCTGTTTACAGTATTATTGGTATGTATTCTAAACGAACCAGAATCCACACTCTAAAAAAAAAACGAAAACAATAAAGATTCTTCTTGCACTCATTGTTAGTCAAAATTTGGTAATTTCTATAATTTTTCACACCTTATCACTATTTGAAGACATTTTCACGTAAGTTAGGGAGTTTCTTGGTAATCAAGGATACAAAACAATTATTTTTGTGGGAGCGAGGATAAAACCCGGATGATCTTGGTGATAATTTCATGCTTTAGCCAACCAGGCTACGAAGAACACAGCAAAATCTTTAGCGTTTCTCGCTCTACATTGAAGAAGTTAATGCAGAAATGACTGTTCCACAGTTTGTCAGGAAATATAGGGGAAAATATGTTTAAGATGTAGTAAAGAAACTTGACTTGTTTGCAAAAGTCAAGCAAGTGTATTATTTCTTTCTGTATCGGTTTTGTTCAAAGTACTATTTCCGCAGAAAATATGGAAAACAATGTTTAATCATAGCTAGAAGATAGATGTTTATCACGTGCCTGTATTATTAATACGAGAAAAATAGTACTTAATCAGAGATATTATTTTTTTGTATGTAGATCGCGATATGATGACTTTCAATTTTTATACATTGATTATTAATGTGTTTTCTCCCTCGCAATCTCTCTCTCTCTCTCTCCCTCCCCCTCCTCTCCTGGGAAAATACGCTCTTACATACATTTTGTTTGTTGTGTAAGCAAATCTTGAGTTAATACAATTTTTTTAATCCAATTTTTAATAAACTGTAGTTTTACAATAATTTTTATTTTGCAATAGTAAGTTTCGAGGCGCCAGTATTATGTTGTACCTCACGTCAAATAACTGATACAATATGAGCAATATGCAACGCAAGCCATTAATCCGCTTTGTTTGGTTGAAAAGAAAGAAATTTTCGATATATCTGGCCTTTTTATGTAGCCTTTTATCTCTGAAAATAAATGAAATTATTAGATTTATTTTGCGGAACTGGGAGCTGTGTAGTCCATTATCCCTATTGGAGTAACTGATGTGTTGGATAGTATATTTTCTCCGTAACTCATCATTGTTAAGTAGACTTGCTGTCCCCAACACATACATTATGTAAATATTTTTAACTAGCACAGCACTAAATATTGTTCACATTAAAAATACACTGCTAATTTTCTGTCATCTTTTTACTTTGAGTCAAAAAAGTTTGAATGAACGTCTTCTGGAACCAACACATAAACGAAGTTAAGTTTAAACTGCAAATTTGTTCTCAGCACGCATACTGTAAGTGATATTTTAATTGTACGATATACATTTCATATGTTTTATTATTTAATTACTGCTATACATGGCATTGACGAATTTATTAACAAGTATTCTGTTCCGTGTGCAGACATACTGCGCTTCTTTGATTGCAATCCTGGCGTGCGCGTGTTTTGTGGAGCATTGCACGAGGATTGTTAAACTCTGCAGTTCTTCCGCCAGCTAAGTTTTTTTTTTTTTTTTTTTTATGTTTCGGGAGTTGCTTTCATACGCTTTAAGGTAATGCTTTTATAAAAAATATCTATCTAGCGTAGATTGTGAACGCCAAGCAAGGGTGAAAATGCTTTTTAAGTTTTAAAATGTCTTAGTTTTAAAATCTTAGATTTTTAAAATAAAAATAAAGTATCAGTTTTTTTTTACTTCAAACGCATTTTTGCAAGTCGTTTTGCAAATCGCAAGCTGCAAGGGGGTGTATTGATTTCGTAAAATTATCCTTGAAGGTGAGCAACACTGATATTCATATGTGTTGTTTTAGGTTGCCTATCTATATCACAGGGAATTGAATGATCAAAATTTACACATAAATATTATTCTGCGTGTCTTTTGCTGAAAGGAAATAAGTCGATTATCGCAACTGAAAACAAGCAAACAAATAATATTCATACATGATTAAAACGATCAATTACACAGACAAATTTGAGGATGGAAAAATCTGTGGAAATAAGTTATATACAAAAAATTGGAACCAATAATTCATGCTTTAAAAACTCAGTTTTTGGTTTTGTAACCTACGTGGAAAACTGGAGAACTTCTTGAAGCAAAAACTCATGAGCTCCACTCAGGGAAGTTGTAGAAGACGATTTGGGAGCTGTTGCGCTGACCATACTACACGCAATCTGGCAAACTCCGCTCTGATTTGCACTGTAGTACAGGGTAGAGTTTACTGTTCTATTTTAAGGCTGCTTCGGCCCTTACATGAATTTGAGTTTGGCAGCTGATAGGTCAAGACAGCGTTTACTGCAGTTATAGCTTGACTATATTGTGTCACTTTTTGTATTGACACAGCAGAACATATTGAAACTAAATACCCTACGTGCAGATGGTAAGTCATTGCGTTATCAAACATTTCATATCTCTTTACGTAGAGTACAATTTAAACCCAGTTGCTGTGCACTAGTATTACGCTCTACGCTATACTCCCTCCTCTGTCTCATCATAAAATTGCAGCAATATATCTTCTTCTTCATGTTTGTTTAATTGCAAATAAGGAAATTAATGCAAACGAAGAAGGTAATTTCACAAAGTACGATTATCGTGTTGCTAGTAGTAGTAATATTTTACTATTTCTTTCTTCTTTTTTTGTTTGTTTGCTCTCCTTCAAACGAAAAAAAAATATATGCAAACATTTTTCTTCTCTCTCTTTTTTTTACTGCCGAAATGCACATTTTACAACTGCAGTCTTTTAACTTGTGATCTTGCAAGCCGACGTAATTGGAGAAAGAATATAACTAACTGATGGCTGTCTTACCACCACACTCTATGAAAATGTTTTATAGTTTGGGTAACGAGAGCACTGAAGCAGGGTTGCCAACCAATTGTTGATAGGCTATTCTTTTTCTTTCTCAAGACAAGAAAAAAAATGTGTTGATACTGTGAAAGCTAGCAGTGTAGTTACAGCTGAAACAACAATAACACAATTATTATTATTAATAATAATAATATTAAATCTTCAATTTTAATCTCTAGTTTCCTTTTGTTGTATATTAAAGAATCTCCTACAAAACATAAACGACACGATGAAAGGAGAATCTGTAGTGTCAGATACTGTAAAGTTTGTTTTATTCTAATTGTTTATTGAATAGAAACAGTTACTTCTTCCTGTATAGTTAAGTTTGATACTTAT
Organism: Lepisma saccharinum; assembly: GCA_022664845.1. Classification (NCBI taxonomy): domain Eukaryota; kingdom Metazoa; phylum Arthropoda; class Insecta; order Zygentoma; family Lepismatidae; genus Lepisma; species Lepisma saccharinum. The sequence continues at coordinate 39,333 of JAGDQP010000909.1, read as the reverse complement.
TAAAGGAAGGAACTGAGTAGTGATTAAAACGGTGGCTTCATAATTGACGAACTTCAGTCAGAGTAAGCCCCATGCGTAAGGTTCAAACGTTTTTAATGTGCCCCCGGACAATTCACAGCAGCGAACTGTACTGATTTCGAAATACTGTACGATAAGAAAAGAAGTCAATTACAAACATTGATCCAATAGGATTAACATTGAAGAAACGGCTCAGGCTCATACCTTACTCATATTGGCAACCGTGACTGTTTGTGAAGGACATCATCTCCAGACTTGTTACTGATTGTATTGTTATTAACGTCCTAAACGAGCTGGTAAGCTACCAATGATGAAATCTTTAAAATCTTTCTTTACGTATTTTCCTTTATCTCTTCTCAAGGGGAAAGTATTTCTAGGGGGGAAAAACATGATAAAACATATAGATGGCAACATTGCTGCTACTGGTGAAAGGATAAGCTAAAATGCAGTCAAAACTGAGTAGATATTTTTTATGGCATTGGCCGCGTTACCTTTGCAATTCATGTGCAAATGCAACGAATCATTAGTTTCGTTTCGAATGCAGAATTTCTTTTTTGTAATTTTAAGGTATTGCTCTCAAAGAAAAAAAAATGGAGCGAAAATTGCCTAACAGGATATGCGAACCACCTAGTTGTGAAGCTCAGTGGTAGAAGAGCATTTTCTTCGTAATTGGGAAATCCTCTTCCATAGTCCGAAGCAAACTGTAGCCGAGTTTCTCTAGTTTCCTCTACGCATTTTGCCAAAGATGTACTAGAACTACCGACGGATCTATCGCTAATAATTATGTGTTACCTCATTTTTTATCGATCAAATTGATAGTACTTGTTTTCATTCTTTCTGCTTCTCATCGTGGCCATTTTGTATATCTGCCAGAGGAAATTGTTTTAGGGTAAAATGAATTCCGAACCCATG
>JAGDQP010000909.1:0-38303 GCA_022664845.1 Lepisma saccharinum | reverse complement strand
AATGAATTGTATTTATGGCATTCGGGCGTTTTTAGCTGAACTCAGCCAGGATAGGGCAGAAGAGAGGATGTTGAAATGAAGTTGATCAGGGTTTAGTTCGAAGCTGCATTAGCCTGGTGTGACTTACTCAAATAATCTCAATCGTGATGGTCCCTCTGCTCGATTTGAAGTAGGGACCGTCCGAATATAAAACCAACACTCAACTAATTTATGAACGCTCTATAGCATAGTTCTTCAACATATATGAACGGTGGCCATATTTTTTTTTCAGTCAAAATTAGGGGTAGGTCTTACCGGGATCTAATGCCTCCCTTCCTATTTGTGGTGGTTTGAGGGTCGACCCAAATAAGATTTCCTCAATAATTGGTATAAACCTATGATCCGCTATTTTTTAAAATTATTTCTCCAAAAGGCTTTATATTACAATAAATCAACCGTTACCAACATATCTTGTTAAACACCAGAATAATTTGGTTTTCCATAATTTTTAATTTCAGCGCAATTTTGCATCTTTTGATCTTTTAGATTGAATTTTCCTCGGAAAATAAATTAGAAATTTCCACTCGAAAAAAAGATTAAATCTATGGGAACTTTATGGAAGCATCTATTCAGATAAAGTTTTCATGTTTTCAACACCAAAAAGACGCAATAAAATGTTAAAAAGGTAAAACGATGTAAAAGGGAGCATTTGTTCATAACTAGTAAGAAAGAAAAGCAATGTATTTATGAATGAGAAAGGGTAAAACAAACTTGATCTAGGGGAAATTTGAGCCCGGTACCTTCCAGCCAGCTATTCAAGGCCTTAACCCCTCTGCCAGCCGTCCAACTGCGAGAGATACACCTTTGAAATGATTTCTTTCGTCACGTCAGGTATTTCAGAACAACGTTCAAAAAAAATTTCTTGTACATATCTTACTTGTTACTCCTGACGTCATCTGATGTATTTTTGGTCACTAAGTAAAGTTTTCAGGTTTTCTGTTGTCATTTTTAACTAAACGCAACGCGATAAATTTTACAGTTTAGCTTATTGTTTCGATATCCTTCGCAGTAACAAATGGTGGAGAACAAACTTGACTAGTAGCTATGACGCACTGTGAATCACTCTAAAAAGATGAGAAATAAACCATTAAAGAGATAAGAAATCGCTCTTTCAAGATTGAAGGATAAATTACATCCAAAAGCATTGGCATTTCATCTAGAAAGATCACATTTTTTTTATCCAAAGCGAGAGCATTTCGTTGAAAACCCCTGTTTTCGATCGAAAATTCCGCTCTAAAAAGAGTAGTCGCTCTTTCCGCTCTAAAAAAAAAAAAAGGGAATATTCCACTCTTTTGATTTAGTGTGCAGTGAGGTCAGAATTAATACCTACATACAGCTCGTTCATCATATCGTCGTGCGGTAAAGATGATAAAGAATTTTCAAACAGCGCGCAACTCTGTTTCAAGTTCTCTTACTTGTATAGTTTCAAGTTAACCCATGACAGTTCATGGAGGCTGTTCAGATAAGCTTTCCACAGATCTAAATAATTGATGCAGATCTCATAAAAGGCTGTTTGTTTCAAGACAAGCAAATCACAAATATGTGTTATATTTTCTGGACCTCATTGCCAGTGTGTGGTTTGTTGCCTCATGTGCTAACACTTTGTCTCTGTTTTGTTTTTTCACCACTTTGTTGAAGCCAGTTGTAACATTATAGGGTTTATAGGAACTACAACCAAAATTATTAATTATAACTTTCAGGAGCACTGTTGCGAAGCAAATGTAAAATTTACTTCCGATGCCCCTATGAAATTTAATTATCAACTTTTTTTATGAATTCGGGACTATTAATACATTTTTTCGGGATACCTGGACACAACCCTAATTCGGGACTGTCCCGAAAAATTCTGGATTATGGTCACCTTACGTATAAAAGACATAATTTGTTTTATAATTGTATAATTAATGTGTAATTAGGTAGCCAGGAACAACCTAATCCAACGCAGCCACATAAACGTAGGAATCCGACAATCCGCGTTCGATTTTTGGTCAGTTATTCTGCTATTTCTTTTTCGGCACGTTTTGCATTGCTGGCAATTATGATTTCGTTCAAACCATTTTTCGTGTATAGGCGGAGGACTACGTTTTCTTTATTTTCCTATTCACCTTTAACTGCCCCACGAGAGAGTGCCGCTGCCAGCTTAAACTTATCTTTTGAAGAAACTATTTAGAACCACTGTAATGTAGAAAACGTTATTTCGACGAAGAGTTTGGAAGATTGTTCGAAACTTCAGTGTCAGTTTATGCGTGAGCCAAATTTGAATTTTGAATTGTCATTTATGGACTTGAAAAAAGCACACTAACCCTCTTTTATCCGGATTTGATGGAACCGGAGACTATCCGGATAAACTTATGTTATAAGCGCCTGCAGATATAGAAATACAGTAACAAAATGGTTTATTTTACCATTGTTATTGAGGTACAACTCTAATAGGTAGAGGGTAAATACAGTACAACAGTACATATTTACACTGGGGAGAATTAATTATACACGCTCTCTTTTATAAGATATATTTTGAAACTAGTGATTAAAAAAAATCTTTGTGAATAAACTGAAATTCCAGATAAATGAGGTTTTACTGTATTTACCTAAGAATGGAATAGAAGTGCGGAAGGTATGTTAGAATGGCTTCTGCCAAGGTCTAATTTAAGACATTATCGCAATTAACTGGCTGTGAAAAGAAACACAGGAACCTCAGTCAGAATGCTTGGCCTCTGGGCACGAACCCAAGACCTTTCGAGTGCGAAGACAACAGTCATAAGCTCTTTTTTTTTTTAGGAATTCAATGTCTCTCCCACAGTTACTGAACTTAGAGCTCAGTTCCCGGCCTGCACATTTTTTGTGACTGCCACTGTCCATATGATACTGCTTACGAAGGTCAATGGTGCATTTTTTTTTTAAATGAAGTTTAAAGGCCTTTTATGTTTACATTATTTTTCTCTTTTAAAATAAGTCATTAACTTGTAGTGTAGAAATGTTACATCACCCTACGTAGACTGAATTAAATAACAATAATGAAAAGGTGAATCGCCGTTTACAATAGTACCTCCACACCTCGTTGTGTTGAAGGGAGAAGAGGAGAAGTCTATTGTGTTCTGGGTAGTTAAACAATGACGACCTTCACGTATTTCCATAAACATTGTAGTCGCCCAGTTCTAACTGTTTATATCATATGGAATCCGTACAATATTTCCTCTTTACGTCAATATTATGTTCTAGTCCCGTATTATTGTAATCATTATAAAAAAAAAGAATCGGTGTTTTTTTTTGTTTTGTTTTTTTACTTGCTTTTGTCATTTCTGCTAGCTAATGTCCTGTTCTTCCCTGTAATGCTCACGGGGTTGGAAATCACAAGACAGTTATAAAAAAAAAACATGGTTTATTTATGGCTTTCTGGCAACTTTCGGTCGGGCCCGGATAGAGCAGGGGAAATAATGTGGGAAGGAATACGGACTACGAAGTTTCTGGTTTACAAAATGAGGATCTAGTGTAGTATCTGAATAGTTTTTTTTTTAATTTTCTTTATAGCCTTCAGGCATTTATGGCTCAGACCGGGATGAGGAAGGAGAAAGAATGCGGGAAGGCGCCGGCTAGGGTCTAAGTTGACGGTACCACCCCGGAATTTGCTTGGTGTGGCTGAGAAAAGTGGTTGGAAAAACCTCAGTTGGGATTGTCGGCCGGCCGGTGGGATTGAACCCACGATCTTCCGCATTCCAAGCCGACTCTCTAGCACTGAGCCACGGCCGCTCGGTGAGTATCTGAGTTCACACCAGTGAGTGTTGTCAAAGAAAACAGGACCAATGACACTGACGCATGATAAACCTCCCCAGGCAGAGACCACAGGGACACTAGGCTGGTTCAATGCAGTCTCTATGACCAGCTGTTCATTCTTGTCACCCCAAAACACACAGTGGTGCGCGTTGACATGTCCTGACGACTTGAGTCACTCACCGGGAAAAGTTATCTTGCGGATTATATCCGTGTGTGACTGTTCATAAACATTACATAACAAAACTGCATGCGCTTGCCAGAGTCTTCAATATGCGGCACAAGAGACCTGTCCGAAACTAAACTCCGAGCGGCTCTGCAGGTAGACAGTCTGCTTTGGGCTTCCCATCTCGTTTTCCAATGCGCGCACTGGTTTGTGATTCCCAATTCAAGATCTGGAAAATCAGGATTTTAAAAGAATCGGAGTCTGGAAATCCCTCCCCCCCTTTTTGTAATCTGGATATTTCTTGCCATTGTGATTGCACTATTGCCGTTTTTCCGTTCTTCCAATTGGGAGTCCAATTTCTGTTCTCTACACTAAAATCGTCCGTCATCACTGTTCATACCTAGAAACAGAGATAGAACAAGTGTCAGTGTCATTGCGACATACAGAATACAGAAAATGTCAGTCTTCTTTTGCCATACCCGTTAAATAAAGGATCTTGGGTTCTATCCCCATATTCACCTTCTCGGCAGAGGAAGAAGTAACACCAGTGACGATGTTCGGCACTTACGGGGCTTGAACCATGTTAAATGCTTCGGTTCAGATTCGTAGGAAAGCGTTCTAAAAAACTTCACCACATCTTACTATGTTATAGAGTTATTGTAATTTAGAAAATTATGATTATCATGATGTTGCTATCCTACTTGGAGGCAGATCTATGACTCAAAGTTTCCTGGACAGTGTGATTCGATTGTGGTTTGCCTTCGCGTTTGCCTCCACACAAAGATGATGTTAACGCGCAAAGAATAACCAACCTAAGTCTCAAGTGGATTCGGAACTATTTGTGTCCTTAGCAGAATCGAAAGCCTTGACTAGGACTAAAAATAAGATAAAATTACATCTCTTACTTTCCGGAGAATGGGGGCGAATGTAGAATGTTTTGATGTAGAATAGAAGTTTCCAATTCTATACAAGTGAAAGCCGAGTTGACCAACACCAGATGGGAATTGAAATAAGTTCTTTTTCTTAAGGCTTCCGTTTTTGTTGTGCAAGATTGTAAGTGGCCGAGACAGCAGGAGAGGAAGTTAAAGAAGACGAAACAGCAGCGCTCTCAAGAGGCACAGAGGTTAATTAAAAAATTAAATTAAAAAATGGAACGTGTCGTTCTGGCCGACGGCACCCCACCGTTCCAAATCTTCATTTAACGTAAGGTAAGGCAATCGCGAGGAGACGGGGGTAAAGAGTGGTAACGTTGTTACATGTAAGCGTCGAAGAGAAATTGCCATTAAGCAGCTTTGTCCATACATCACATTGCTTGCTGGCGCAAACAAATGAAAGTCAAGTCAAGTACTTGGTTTGCTGCGTTAGAAACAGAGAAACAGAGAGAGAAATATAAAAACAAAAATACTATCGCTTGGTAGTGGTTCCATAAGTAGGTTAATACCTATGAATAAGATTATATTGTCGAATTTCGGTGCGGTACGTAATTGATTTCTAAATGCACACGTAGACTGACAGTTCTAGTAGCAGTTGCCTGAAATTATATTCACGTAAAAGATTTATCTTCTCTCTTTCTTATTCTTTCTTCATGCGATTCATATTTCCATGCTTCATTTGAATTCGTTTGGGGTCAACAGATTAGAGATTTACGTACTTGAACTGTCCGTAGCTCGCAATTCTTTTTATGTTAGCACTTGTTACATCAACAGCAATGCTTGTCTGTTAAACTAGAATTACGTAACAAAAAAAAAAAAAAAAAAAAAAACTGGATCTGTCCTCAGGGAATCTTTCTTTTGTGTATAATCCTTATTTTAGGAATATTTTAACACTCTCAATAGTGACAGTCAGTGAAGTTAAGAGCCTTACTACTCACGCCCCCTTTTTCGATAGATAGATATATAAAAAACAAGTTAGAGCTGCGATTCTACCAACGATCGCAAGGGCTCCGGTCCCATAATAGCATTTGGTTCTTGATATATATGATGTCCTTTTTTGGCATGAACAGGCAACACTGACAACGGGGTTCCTGGGGAATTTATTATATATATATAATGGTTAGCTATTACACTTCACTTTTCTCTCCACTATAGAAACACTTATATTCAACCGGACGTTTCAACAAAACTTACCATTGCATAAACACACAATTGTTCGCTATTTTATTTACCCGTTCCCCTTAGAGAAACTCTTAATTTCAACTATTCGGGAATTTCGATGTAAGTATTCAGGGGGCAAGCCCCTCCCTGGCTTCACTATCAAGAGACCTAAAACGAACAACAATGATATTTTGGAAAATGCCCCCGCTAATGCTCAAGTATATGTATTAAATAAACTAATATACAATGTCGCTTATGTTTGTTTAGATGAAAAAGTTTTAAGGCGTGGTTTATTACGTCGTTTTTCGGCCAAAAGAGAGTTTCAAGATCTGAAATAGTTCATAATTAGAAAGTGAGGTGTGATGAGTTCAAGTCGTGTGAGTGACTAACAGTGATCAAAATGCAGAGAAAAGGTGGTTACATAAACTTTCTTTTTTTTTTTTTTTTTTTTTTTTTTTTTTTGTAAAACTCATTTGGCAAAAGGAATCTGTTTGAAATATCTCCTTGCAGCAAACAAATTATTGTTACATGTTGGAAAGTCGTCTAAGTCATGCAAATTTCCATCTACCTTTACTTCAGAGGATGCCTTTGGAAAATTCCTTGCGTATGCAGTCTGCAGTCATTGCACAATTTCGAAATATGCATTTTTGGATAGAGGAGATTGGAAGTCTTTGACGCTAGCATGCCACATCAATTCTACTATTAGTGGTAAATTATTGGAAATATTAAGCTCAAAAATTCAGTTTCCCACGCGTTCAGAAGCTTGTAGCTCCGAAATTAAGCGGAATTTAACAAATGGCAAAGGCATATGTATTTTTAATGAGAAAACTTTTCTTTCATAAATAAATTTTTTATCCCTATTTTTGTTCGCCCTGTGTATTGGGTGATTTCAATGCAACGCTGGGATCGAACCCAGAACCTCCCGAAGCCTACGCCAACGCTCTACCACTGAGCTACGGCGGCTCGGTATGTATAGTTCAACGTGTAACCAGATTTTGGCCTTGAAACAAATATTAGAGAAAAAATGGGAATATAATGAGACGGTTCACAAGTTATTCATGGATTTTTGACAAAGAATACAATTCGATGAAAAGGAAAAAAACTTATTTTTACGAATTCCGAAAACTTGTTTAGCTAGTGAGGACGTATCTCAGAAAACAGAAACAAAACCATTAAGAATGGGACCAAAGAGAAAGTAATCATATTTATATACTCGGGAGCATATGTAACAAGAAAAAAAGAGGTCACGGATGAAATAACAAGCTAAGTAATGGTTTTATAGACAAAACTGAAGCGCTCGAAATAATATCAATGCGTTTCTTTAAGAACTAACCCCCCAAAAACAGAGTCAGCGTCATAGTTTTCCTGACTCAGACGATGAGAGGAATCCAAAGGTGTATGAAATCATCGCTGTCGTTCCTGAGATCTATTGGGTACAAGCGGAGAAAGCTAAGCGTTTTAAAAGGACCTGCCACCTATAGAGTCAAAGTTATAGTTTTTCCGCCCTTTGAGACCAGGACAAATCCAATCCTGTATCGCTCATCTCTGTCTGACTTCTAAATCATGAAATCTAAGAGGGTACTGACAAAGAATGGCGTTTTAAGAGAAAATGCCACCTTTACAGTCAAAGTGATAGTTTTCCCCATTCTTTTAGACCGCAGCGAATCTAATGGTGTATCGCTCATCTCTGTTCCTGAGATCTAGGAAAGAGGGGGAGGGGGTACAAACGGACAGACAGGATAAACTTTATTGTTTCCCCGTATATATACAGTTGCCTTAAAATACATTTAGCATCAGGCAAAGCATATTTTATTCAGTTCAGAGACTCCTAATCTCGTGAGTAACATCGAGAAAGTTGATATTGAAAATATACAAAACGCTTAATATGCAGCTAAAATTAATGATTTCAAAGCTGGCAGTTGAGCACAAATTGGGCGATTTTGAAAATAAAGTTTTGATCAACATATACGGGGCGAAACGGGACGAGATTACCGGGAAATGGAGGAGACTGCAGAATAAAGAACTCCACAAACTGTACGATTCACCCGATGCTGTGAGACTAATGAAATCACGACGGCTAAGATGTGCAAGCCATGTAGCTCGGATGGGGTGGGGGGGGGGAACAAGTGTTTGGGAAGCCAGAGGGGAAGTGCCTGTTGAGCAGACCGAGACGTCCTTACTCCTTAGGAGGACAATATTTGACGGGATCTTCGATAGGTGGGTGTTCATGACGAAAACTTGCTTGAAGGTTGTCCAGGATAGAATCAGATTGCGAGCATGTGTTAGTGCGGCAATGAACTTGTGAGTTCCGTAAGCCATAGAGTTAGAATATGTCAGCTTGAGAATATCAGAAGCGAAGACTTGTGTTTATCATGATGGCTCCATATACTGTATTTGTATGAGGAAACTGAATAAGCAATCTGTTTATACAAAAATTAGTACATAACTTACAGTACGTTATTACCAAGTTCACTATGCAACAAACTTCGAATTAAGTAGATTATTCTATTTCTTTTGATTCTCTTCCGACATTGACTCCATTTTGTTTCTAAAAATTTAATTTTAACAAAGTAGAATAGTTTTTAAATAATGATACATTCATTTAATTGTTATGTATTTTATTTGTTTCTTTCAGGTAAGTACATTTTGTTTCTCTCTCTAACAATAGATGGCACCACTTTTAGTCATTCGCTGATATTCACTTAGTAGCAAGGTAAGTCTACTTTTAGCTTTGTTTCTATTTCTTTTGTAAGCATTTATCTACAGAATTTAAAAGAAGCAATATGTTTTGTTCATTGTTGAAACGAACCCAAAACCCGTCGCCTCTATTGTAGAGCTTCATCAGCTTCGAAACCCCACATGCCCCATCAGGCGAGGAATCTTGTGCACCATCTTTTGGTAGGCCATCTTTTCGTGTCCCAGATTTAGACTATGAGAAATTTAGCCCTGTTTGATCAATCAAGTAGAGTCCATCCTTCTTTTAGTACTCCATTTGTATTTGAGATGGAAATAAGAACCGGTTTTCGATTTCCGTGCTTCGGAAAATAATTGAAATCTCTTTTCAGTTCGTTCTGAAGCCTATTCAAGGGCCAGCAGTAAAACGATGAACCTCCAGCTAGACTCATTTGGCAAAAAAATAAAAATAAAGTTTTAAGTCTCATTGAAACGCATTGAGTTGTTTAAAAAAATGTTAGCCGTAATTGTTCTAGGCATATTGTCAGATATATTGCACCACTGTAGTACACCTTGTGAAATAACACTGGTTTTCAACCACCGGTCCGCGAAGCTATTGTACAGGTCCTCGACAATTTAACGCTTATTTTGTAGATTTCGACAGTTCAAAATTGAGATTCAAATTTATATTTCTTTTTTTAAGACAACTAGAATCTGAAGATGTGCTGGCATCTTTTGAACGTCAAATCATCCTGTAACTTATTGGCATCTGCCCGGTCCTTCAAAGTTTTTCCTGTAGTTTGCCGGTCCGTGAGTACTAGAAGGTTGAGAAACACTGAACTAACAGATGGGACCATTAGTTCGAAATCGACTAAAAATGAAGTTTCATCGTCCCTTCCCCTTCCTCTTCAATTGTTGTGAATATGAAATGAAGGCTTTTGTTAATAGCCCGTGTTTCTATAAAATTAGATGCTATATTATTTCACTTTTGAAAGAGAAACTAAAACACGAAGGTTAAACTAAAGCTAAAACAAATATCAAGAACACGGTTTCAATAAATTCCGTTAATGTCAGTATTATACAAATCGCTTTCCGTTCTGTAGATTTTAGTTGCTCATTTTAAGAAGAAAATCGTTATATCTAATACACGTGACTTGCTCTGTATATCACACTCTCTTTTCGTTCTTCAAAACTTCTTCCGCGTGTCCGTAGTAATCCAAAGAGTAAAAGTTCTCCATATTTTTTCAACCTATTTTTTTATTCCTCCCCCTTTGAACACCCTTATCTTCCCATACTAACAAGAATATTGTGCAATTTTTTTCACTTCTTCTTTTCTTTTTTTCTCTCTATCTCTTATGGCAACTCCTCATGTCTTGAACTTTCTCCATTGTTATACCAACATCCGCAGTAGGCGAAAAAAAAGCAGCCTTCTCGACAGCATCAGCAAGACAGTTCGTCAATATTCAGTTTTGTTTCCGCTTTGAAACCGTGTTTTGTCTCGTTTCAGAGTGTAGTAACACACCACTACTCTCACAAATGCACGAAACACACACACAAAATGAAGATAATATTAGCCTCCATATGTACTGTTTGTACAAGTATTTTCACTTCCTACTAACCAGAATTTCTTTTTATCAGAACGATTTAATTTTGGGAGGTAATTAATTACAATCGGTCAATGATCGGTTTGTCAATAAATAAGACCGAAAATTTTTCTCTTTCTTTTAAAAAGATAAATTAAATTTCTAACAGTTTTGCTCACTTTGGTTTGCACTACGATGTTGTTCTATACGAAGGATACTATTATAGCATTTCCTTTGAATTAGACACTGGTTCATTACAAAACGACACAGGGTTTTCGCCAGGATTTTCAGTTTGGAGGGGTGTAAAGTGAAAATTGGGAGGGTGTAAGTGAAGTTTTGTACGGTTTCTATCGATTTTTCATAACAGAAATTTCAAAGATGTTGTCGAAACTTTGCGGGGTAAACACCCCCCCACAAGGGGTTCTGGCGGAATCATTGAAACGACATCAATGCAGTGTCCAATTTGTGCAAAACAAGCAAGTTGTTATTAAGCATTAGAAAATGTAATGTAACAACAACCTGTAAATCGCATTGTTAGTGAATCTTTTAGGAATCTTGGGAAACGACTTCTCCAGTATTGATGTTCTAAAACCATTATATATTACATCCTGAAATATTTTAGTATCCTAATATACAGAGAAACTACGGACAATTGAAATAATGCCATCTAAATTTGTTCGCTTTTTGGCGCATGAAGAAACTGAATATGTTGGTAATTTGTGAACAAGTATACGTTACAATCAGTAGAAAGAAAAGGAAGAGTTAATTTTCTTTTATCTTTTCTACATAAACTGTTAATAATAATAGACGCTCGGAAAGCTAATTATCTGAAATAGAGCTGCGTGTCCCGCATGAACTAATTCCACCACGTATTGCAGTTTTTCATGTCTCCTCCTAAAGAACTTAGATATATCGCGTATTCAGATAATGTGCTCATTATATAATTGTATTCTTGAACATATTCAGCATGAACACGAGTTAATTTTAGTCTTATATAAAACAATAAATATTTTATGCACAATATGTTATTGCATATTTGAATTTAAATTTGTTTAAGGCTTTTTGGCTTCATTAGCTCAGGCCTGTCTGTTAGGTAGAGTATGGGGGAAGGTATCGGCCAGAGTCTTGCTTAAACTATCATCCCGCCATTTGTCTGGTAAAACTGAGGGGAAACCCTGAGAAGCCTCAGTCAGGATGGTTGGGCGCGGGGTTCAAAATATAGGAATATTCTGTATAGACCTTGTGGCGCACATTTTACTCAAAATATATTTTTGTATTACTTAAAACTAATTCGTTCTGATTTTTTTTTTGAATGTACCTTTCTCCTACCGAATGTTTTTCAAAATTTTAGAAGTCCTAGATGTCAGGATATTACCTCGCATTGCAAGATGCTTCAAAATATTGTACTACAGTAGAATAAAGGGCACAAAAAGGTATGCAAAATGTTAAGAATATCAATAGAAACTGGTACTAGAAATCGCCAAATCTGGAAATTGATCTGAGCTTATATCATATCAAGGTGACTGATGCGACGGAGGGAAACCAGCAGAAACCTCAATCAGGATGGGTGGCCGCTGAGCACGAACTCAGGAATTTCCAATGCGAAGACAACTCTTTACCAACTGATGTACATACGCAAATTAACTAAAAACTTTCTAACGTATATTGCCTATAGTACGTCATGAAAGTCCAACAAAACTGTCGGCAGGGATCATTGTGGTACCTCCTCGGCAGTTGGAATTTCCTAGGCAATCAAGGCAAGAATCCATTTCCCTCCACTGCAGAATGGAGACAATGAAGGCACCATTGAAGGCTACATAAGTACTCAGATGTTCGTGTTTGTCCTTGGCAAACGAGAACAAACAAGTCGAACATCATAAAGTCTGGGTAGCCAAAATTAAATTGAATTTATAATCCTTAGACATTTTTCTCTCTCTGACCGGAATGAAGTAGGGGAAGGATTGAGAAAGAAGTCGGTCAGTACCTAGCTTGGCTTAAATGTACCATCATTAGCCTGGTGCTATTGAGGAAAGCGCTGGTTATTTGGGGAGGACGGTTTCAGAATACCCCGCTGCTAAGTACGAACCCAAGATCTTCCGAATGTAAAGCGAACACTCTAGCAACTGAGCTACGGCCGCCTGGAGAAAAAGGAAGGAAGAGAGTGATATCATTGATCTAACTTTTGGGTCGTCGTTTACTTCATCTTGTACTGCCGAATTTGTTGACCTTAGTAGCCGTGTGGGGTAAGGCACTGGGTCACCCCTCATGAAGTTACGGGTTGGAACCCCGCCTGGGGTATGGGTATTTAAAGACTTGCACTCACTTAATCACGACTGACCGTAGTTGATAGATACTAAAATGGCCCATATAAAACAAAGTTTATCAATTCCAAAATTTCCTTAAGCAGCATTGTGAATAGGAGTGGTATTCTTCATCTGGAAACTTACCTGTAAAACATTTATCTAAGATGTAAACACGTAAATAAGTTGAACATTTTTAGGATTACCTTGCCACAAATTTCGAGTGTGTTTGCAGTGCCGTTAACAAAAAAATTAGAGATAAAAAGCACCTACGTTGATTCATTGTTCCTTTCATCATTTTCTTATTATTGTATTTTGAAACAGAATTGAATAACATATAGGAAATGGGATTGCACTTTCGTTTCTTTAAACAAAAAAAGGTATTTCTTTTATTTGTCATTGGTACATATTTGAAAGTGAAAAAAAAACAAAAACAAAATGTGATGCTACGGTACGTGCATGCGCAGTAGAATTGTTTTTGCGTCAAATCTGTTTCTCTTTCTCTCTCTATGTCTTTCTGCTCATCTCGTGTAAACCACGTGCACGGCATGATGTTCATCCTTGTAAAGCCTTCGAGGGAGAAACATTTGAAGATGAATTTTTCTCTTCTTTTTTTATATATATATATATATATTTCATTCTTTTTCTGTTTAATATTTCTCCCGCCTTATTTTTATTTTATTTTATTTCCGTAACCCGTTCAATCTAATTTCACCTGAGGGAGGAGCCCTGAAAAATATTTTCCCTGTCACTCAGCCCAATGTCTGGTGCTCATTAATCACTCTCGTAGAGCGCCAGCTTGTCTTTCACTTTACTCTACTGCGTGCTGATTAAGTTTTACATTATCTCACATTATATCAAAGTGTTGTGGTTTCCTTTTCTTTTTTCTTTTTCCTATTATAAATTCCTTTCGTTCTATAGTTTACCTACACTCTTCCTTATAATGTCATCGTTCTTCAAATTATTTCCTATGATTGTTACAATACCTTCCCCCTTTTCAAACAAGAGCTCTTACGTTTTGATTTTGTATTATAAATAGTTAAATAACATCAGAAAGTTAAGGTCATATTTGCAGTTACATATATATATTGAATTGAAAGTAGCAAATATTGGATTTTGACTGAACAAAGGAGTGAATACACAAAGACGCGTGACATTTCCGGGACGGAACAAGTGACTTGAAAGAACTTCATTGTATTGTTATTACAAGTAATTGTATTGGGTACTGACATATTCTGATTGTATGTTCATTTATTTTAGTATTGCCTTTAACCTTATAAATAAAACAGATATCTGATTGTGTTAGAAAACATCTAATAGATTTCGTGAAATGTAAAACTTGGAAGGAGTTTGTAATTCCTTTCAAATACGAACGCCAAGACATTCATCATATAGGCTGGATGCATAGGTAGCTCTGATGAGAGATGATATCACTCACCCTTGCAGTCTCACCTTCACCGTTTGAGGGTGAGTGTTGGTGGAGGCTAAGTTACAACGTGAGGGTGAGTAGTTACTTAACTAGACGTGAGGCGAAGTTGCTATGTGAGGATAAGGATGAGTGAGGTTTAAAGGAAATTAACACTTTTGGATGAATGAAATAACACCTAAAAGTTGCTAGATATGTGATTTAAGGAGAAATCACTTGACAAAAGTTAAAAAAAAAGCTGAACGTGTTACATTTATAGTTTCCAGTATAGATGGAGAAGAGTGTTTCGGTCTGTGGAGTCTAAATCACCCGATACTCCGATTCCTATGTAAAGTTAGTATATGATTTGAGGTGTAAATACAATTATACATGATGCGGCAACGTTCATAGCGTAATTATAAAATCACGCCATAAGCGAAGATACCATTTATCAGTCAATGTTTGAAATGCCTCAACTGTTCATTACTCATCGTAATATAAGAAGTCAGTTCTGAGTTTTTTCGCTCTGACTCTCACAAAGGCTCCTCGCTTTTCTTCCTAATGTTGGGCTGTATTCTTTTTATTTAGTGAAAAAAAATATCTTAGTAAACAAAAAACTATCATCCTTTTGCCTTTTCACTCAAGCATTGGAACGATGCATCTGAGGTGTGAACGTAATGCAGTTTAAACGTAATAATCAATTAATTCAGTAAAATGAAAGTATATACACAAAGCTATTTTTTATGTTTATAGAAAAAACGAGAGAAAGGTAAAAAAAAAAGTAAAGTACTTAAGAAAGAAAGTGAAGACAAGCAATAACTCAGTTGGATTGTCACGACAAAAGTTATTTTTGTTTTAAAAATTTCTCTTTCAATTTTAAGATTCTGGAACAGGTGTTAGAAAGAAAAAAAGGAGAGAAAAAAATATTTTTTTTATCAAGATATCAACAGAGGCTCTTTCACACATTTAATTTCTGGAGTGTGTAGCGAGACTGTCACGGGTTATGCGAGTCGCTCGCTCAGTGACAACAACAACTGGACATGATTACAGAAATGAAGAAAAAAGAAAGGGAAAGTAGTATTAGTGTGAGGCAGATTCCATTAAATAATAATTTTAGAAGACTGTTGTCTCATCCAGGATCTTAAAAAAAAAGGATTGGATAAAGTGAGATGAACTGTCGTCTCATCTGTCATAAACGAAAAGGAAGAAAGATGACCTCAAGTTAGGAGCAATTTCATTTCAAGGTCATAGTAACTACAAATATTATTTATAAACTGATTTAAGTCATTTGTAAATAAACTTGCATGGGTTATTTTTTTTGTCTGTACACTTACTATCGTCTAATCATTTCATAGAATGGGAAGGTGCATGATTTTATCGGATGTTATTCCACCATAAGACTGGGGAAATTTGGAAAATAATTCCGGGAGAACACCTACACCATTCACGTTGTTGGATGAATTGTGAATGAGAACACGAGCCACCCATAAATGGGATGTCTGAAGCTCATCATACAAGATGCTATACGAGTGAGTGTTCGAATGGACATGGCCATTTTCTATCACCTCAGTGTGGTCCCGTTTGACGAATCGACATTTTTGGAATTAGATTGGTGCTTCATTTTTGCAGCTAATTCAAATTCAGTGAGAATCTGAGGCATAGCAACATCAAATTCTTAACGCACTTGAATTATTAATAACCTGACACGATAGAAGCGGAGCGTTGCGGTGAAAAACCAAACAACCAAGCTTTGAATCCGTCAAGCTGAAACCAGTTTGATTATTGAAAATTAAGTTTCTTACTCTCATTTTTTTAAATTTTATTTTTGTCCTGGGCATACATGTTTGTGGAATTTAAACTGCGTTGCTTCGTAACGGTCCGAAATCCAGTGACTAAAATAACCCGTATAATATAAAGTTTACCAAAATTTTTATCAATTTTTTATTAGAAATTTAAATAAAAAACGACTTTGCAGTAAAATAGACTAAACTGGTTGAAAGGTTCGCGAAAGTGAAAACAGGCTAAGTATATACGTTAAAGGCATAGATAACATTATTTCAGACCAATCGTATTGGCAACCTGTACATTCTTCATATTGGTCCAATGTAGCACATTTTGTAGTATACTCATATAATAATAATAATCACTGGCGTAACAGGCCGATAGGCCCTGAGTCTGCCCCAACGCCATCTGTCCGCGTTTGGTGGAATTGCGTCCACCTGAGTGACGGCTGTGTGGTCAGCACTGCGCGCACCTAACCACGAACAAGCGTATCACCGGCTTCCTAGACCGAGTGTGGCCGTCACGTCTTTATTCACGTGACTCCCCAGTTTGCCTCACGACGCTGGGTGGTCCCGAAAAGTGGGACTCCAGCCGGGAATTGAACCAGGGACCACGCGGACGTGAATCCAACGCCCTAACCACTAGACTGTGGAGCCCCACGTATACTCATATAACGAGATTTAACAAGTAGATTGCCCCCTATAGTTTTCAGTGTTTATAGAATCCCTTTGTTTATAATCTCTGTAAATCGAAAAAAGTGCAAAAATGCTTTACGATAGTGATTCTGAACAACAAGTTGCGAATTGAAAGTGATTACTCAATAGCGTACCCTACTTCGATCTGATATAAATTCATAACCGAGAATTCTCGTAGTATGAACAGCCAATTCATGAGGGGGGGGGGGGAGTTTTTGAGATGCCGCAAGACAAGAAAGTTTGGCTACCAATGCTTTCGGGAGTCAAAGTTCATTCTTACACTTCACAGAATATCTCTTTTGTATAGGTACTTTAGAACATAACGTTCATAAAGTCAGGATGGGTGGTCGCCATTTAAAACATTTTTTTTTCTTTTTGTGTATTACTTTCCATTAATATTTTTTTTTGCTGGGATAGTGCATCTGTGCATTCTTATTAAGACAAGAGAACAATCACATTTCATTCTGAAGAAGCTGATGAAATTTTTAGATGGGCTTTTGCACAGAATGCAAGTTGTAACCTATTGTATTATATACGTACATCACATCGAACCATTGCTGTGTTGACAAAATTTATTCTGTATCTAAACATTCGTGCATTCCTTCCTAGTAAAATAACGTAAGCATAAAAGGGGAAAAAGGGAAGTCAAACTTTATTGCGACGAAACGAGTAAGAAAAAAAAAGAAGGAATTGTAAGTTTGTATGGAGTTAGCAGACCATTGTTTTCATTTCTTGCCCTTTCATACGCAAGAGCAAAATAAAAATAATTGTGAGGTGACGTAATTTAGAAAGAAAAAACTCTTGACTTCCAGCAAATATAGATGTTTTAATTTTATTATATTTGTGTCTTAAATTATAGCTAGAAGAAAAAGAAACATATCATACCAGCATTTTTATTCTTCATTCCACATTATTAGTTTCTATCATGCTAGTAAGTATTAAATGTAAGTTCAGACTATTTTATTACTATTTTCAGTATCACGTAATAGTAATTACTGTCGTAAACTTTATGATATTTCAGGATACATTTCTACTAATTTTTCTCTGTCCGTGAGTGAAGAAAATGGATATAAGATATCCTGGTCTTAACACAATGTATTATCTCACACTCGCCTGGTGTAACTGATAGTAACAGCAGGAACTGTAACCAAAATAGAATGTTCTAATGTCTAGCGTTTCTTGTGATTAAATGGGCTGTGAATATTAAAAAAATATATATATCTGATGTGCCTACGTAAGTGCACAGTACTATAAATATTCTGCTGTTTACAAGGAATCATTTATCATTTTTCTTAAAGTAAGCAAATGAATTTAGTACCTTCCTGTAAAACATATTTTGGATTGCTTAATTTTAGGCGTTGACTTAATGCTATTTTAACTTGTGCACATACATTTGATCATTAAGACATGATTGACCGATCCGGGTTCTATCCCAGTCTCCGCCAACTTTTTTTAGCCTATCCTCCTACACATGCAGTAAAAAAATCCTGTGTTAATTCAACACAATGCAGTGTCCCAGCGTGACTACCACTTATCAACACAACACACAGTCTTGATTTTGGTACTGGGAGAAGAAAGTTACAGCTGCAGCGAGATTTGAACATGTGTTGTTCAGTTAGAAAATGAGCGTCTGACCGACTTGGCTAAATTGTCAGACAGAAAAATCATTAGATGCAAACGATATATATTGAACAACAACTTTTGAATAAAACGACTACACTATAGATTCAAACAGTGTAGGGGATCAAATATATGTTGCTGAACGCCCAAACAAACTAAGTTATTTGCACGACTTATCCCATAGTTTATTAACTTTATGTTTGTCAATTGGGAACCAGAATACTCATTTCCCATTTCTATGAAAGCAAGCAAGATGGCGACTGCATTACGACTTTCTTGTAACAACATGTCAAATGCTGCGCTTGCTGTCATAGAAATTGAACATATTCTCAATGAATAGGAATTCTGATCCCTAATTGACAAATGGAAAAGGGATTAGATCATGGGATAATTCGTGAGAGTAACTTTGTTTGTGTTTGAAGTTCAGCAACATATTTGTGATTCTCTCCTGTCTGACGATTTAGCCCAGATGGTAAGATACTGGACTTCTAACTCAACAACCCATGTTCAAATCTTTCTGCAGCTGTAACTTTTTTCCCCAGTACTGAAGTCAACATCGTGTGTTGTGTTGATTTAACACAAAAAGTGGTAGTCACGCTGGGACACCGCATTGTGTTGAATTAACACAGTTATTTTTTACTGTGTAGGCTATCAGAATTCAGAACTACACTGTAAAAATAGGAGACACAACGTTCATCCAAAAAATGGAGGCAGCTGAGCTGCCTCCACTTTTTGGATTAACCAGCATTCAACCAGTTTTCAGTTGAACGTTTTACTTTCCGTAAGATTTCAAAATGCGTGTATACATTACATATATGTGAGTGTTCCAACGTATTTCATTCAATTCGAGCATTTTTTAAAAGTAGAAAAGGAAATATTCCTTTAAAATTAAAAATAAAAAAAATAGTTGAAGTGGTTGGGTTTCGATCCAGGGCCACAAGCCCACTGATCAGACGCTCTAACCACTTCGCTACGAAGACAGTTGGTGACTCTGGCTTTCCGAGCGAGCTATGGTTGTACTGTGAAGGAGGTTAATTATTAACACATTTTTTATTTTACTACGAGGAATGTCTCGTAAAAAAAAGGAGAGATGCTTTTTCTACAGTGTAAAGATTTATATCCAACTTAATTTCTCGGCCTACCACTAAATTGTTTGCTGTTCACAGTGTAAAGGCAATGTAAACACTCAAAATGGCGGTACGTTCAGTGACAAACAAGTAACGTTACTCCTGTTACTGGATTATAGAATATCCAATTAAGGCTTAAGCTTCATTCACAAAAGTACGTAACCTCAAAATTTCCTGTTTAGTTTACACTTCGATTAGAAAATGACCGAGTTTTAAGCGTAAAATAAGTTAAACGTTCACGGACAAATCACTTTGGCCAGTTTCAACCCATTTTCAGTTAACGTTAAGCTATTACAAAGAAAGTGTTTTAACTTTAAAATGGAGTTTTAACTTTAATTTTACCAATCTTTCCACTAAAACGCTTACACTACATCCACGTTTAAGAGTAAATACAACAAAACGCTAATTTTCGACTTTTATTTCTCCATAAAGCGGAGTAACTTTCATCCATTTCGTGTTTCCAATTTTTACAGTGTAGGGATGTACTTATGGATTCCGATCCGCACAATCTGGATTGTAACGGATCGGTTCCGGATAATATTGAAACCGGGTAACCGGATTAGTATCTTGGAACCGAGTACGGTACTCTATTTCCTCAGATTCGGTTCTTGGTTCCTTTAAGATTCGGTTGCACCACCCGTAATCAGAACTGCTTCGTGCTGCATTTTACTGTTGCTTGTAAAAATCCGTTTGTTCAAATCTTTGCTAATTGAAAGTGGACAGAAGGGGTCAAAGTTTACTCATATTTTTGAGGTGTACAAAAGTGTCTAAAGTTATTTTGCCAATGTAGTAATTTTATAGCTAAATCCAGCTATTTTAAATTCTCATTTTGCTTAAAAGAAAAATGGCCGTTAAATAGGTTTAACTACTTTATGTATACGGAAAAAGCAAGTTTTCTTCTACTAATAAATATGGTTTTAGTCATTTCAGATTTGTGACTTAACCTATTTTCAACTACATACAGTATGCAACATTATCGAGTTAAGCACATATACTGAAATGCTTGTTAAAATATTGTTACGTGTACACGTACCAATTAATTTGTAAAGTTTCAGCATTAAATCATTGATAACCCACCCCACATTCTAAAAGAACAAAAAAAAAAAAGTCAGTGGAAAGTAGCGAAAAAAAGTAAAAGTTGCTGTATTATTTAGTGTTGGTAAGTTGAGTGTAAGTACACGATTACGGATATTCTTCAAAGAGATAATTAACGGAGAAAGTATCTGGAATGTTACGGTTTTAGGAGCAAGTAGCACTTCTCATGATCCTCCGACCTTATCTACCAACACTGAAGTCTTCTAAAGATAGATATCTTTCAGCGTAATAGAGAGTCTATTCTTTTGTAACTTTTTAGTATGTCCTTTTTCAAACTAGCTCCAAATTTTATGTTCGGTATGAAAGCTTATATTCATTATATATACTAAATAAAAATTGTTTTCTAAAAAATGAAACTAAGTCGGCATGAGCATAAAGAAAAACGTAAAATAAATAGTTTCACTATAACACCCATTGTTTAGTTGATATTGCACCTGAAGGTAGTAAGTAATATTTCTTGTTAAATGATTCAGATATTGAAGATGTATTTTAAAACAATAGTTTTTGAATCTATTAAGAAGGCTAGACTTAATTGTAGCAGTGTCCAATATGTTGTGATAAGAAGTAAACAGTGTCCTTATACATCTAAAGTACACTTTTTCACACCAAAGTTACATCTTTCTACTTCATTGTAAAAAGATATGAATTAACGTGTTTTTCCAAGTTAGCATGTAATTATGAGCGGTTGATACTGCCGCTTATTAATAAGTGGTATTCTAGGATATAATAAAATTTGAACATGAGGGGGAATCAAAGACGGTTCGAATCGGTGATTACCTAAAGCAACTGAGCACCTAGAAAACACAAATTCTCTCGCTTATTTCGTTAGATATTGTAGAAATTTAACAGGAAAAAATTGTTCAGTGTCCGAATTACGGGGAGATGAGTGGGGAAACCTCCCCCTGTGTGACTGAGTACCCTCGTGTATCATGTACAATGTATAACCCATCTCGTTATTTTCTTATGAATATTTCAACCCCTCCTGTAAGAATTCCGTAAATCGCACACTGGACATTTTATTGTGACATATTGTGAGTAAAAAAGTGTACGAGAAGTGTAACTTTACTACATTGTAGAGTGATTGTACTATGATTCTATCTGGAAACCTTCTGGTTGCGAAAGAGGAGTTAAAGGTAGGATTTTAGAGAGACATTTTAAAAACATCTATTTGTACATAGCATAGGTTTAACATTCTAATACAATTGAAGCAATGATACAATCCATGTTCCATTTTAGCTGCACATGTCCATTTATACTGAGCGGCCGTAGCTGAAATGGTAGAGCTTTGGCTTAGCAATCGGAAGGTCATTGAAACGAGGCCTGCGGCCACTCATCTTGACTTGAGGTTTTTCCAGGACTTTTCCTCAATCGAAGCCTTACTAGACCCTGGCCGACTACCTTTCAAGAGTCTCTCCACACTCTATCCAGGCCTGAGTCTGAAATGCCTAAAGTCCATAAATAAATTCAAATTCAAATGCCCATTTATCACATTCCATAATTTGCAATTAGATTAATCTCTAGACAGTAAATGTGTAACCGTAATTATTAAGGATTTCCGGCTGCGACTTTTGCCGTCATATCCTTGTTCTACATATGCGAGGATAATAGCTACTAATTCTCCAGTATATTACATGCAAGAATATACTGTTAAGAGACATCCGTACCTACGCTGCGCGCGCAGGCTCGTGTGTGTGTGTGTGTGTGTGTGTGAGATAGAGAATTTTTCATATTTTCGAAGATACTGGACAAATGACAAGCAATAATTAAATTTTGGAAAAAGGCCCTAATAATACATGTGAGGGTGTATTAAATGAACTACCTGACATGTTGACATTGTACATTTTATCCGAGAACTTAGCATACCCGTAACTAGAAACACACACACACACACGTAGGTACGGATGCCTCTTAAATCCACTCAGATAATACTTTGCGCAGCGTTTGGTGTTGATTTTAATTTTACAATGAATTTGGAGAAAATACTTGACAAATTCGAGTTTTCAATTTGACAGTTACTTATCACTTTGTTGTGTACTGCAAAAACGAAATGTTCTCTACAGTTCTTCAATGCAGCTTTGTAATTTTGTGAAAGATAAAAAAAAAACCGTTAATATTGCTAGTTGTATTTAGAAAAGTTATCAACAAAGTATAAAGTTGTAGAAACTTTTCGTTAGATCTTGTTTTTCAATGGCTTTCAACATTGATGAGTATTGAGTTATTACCAGTATCAACATTACCAATCAGAGAAATGTAGCCTTACCATTTCTTCAACAAACTTATATCAAGTCCCTCCTCGGTACTTACGATGGCAGTACTAGAACATTTTAACACTCTTTCTTCTTACTTTCACAACAGCAGGTTTTATCCCTGGAAAGCAATAAAACTTCGGCATCTAGACTTATTTTATGTGTTATTTAAGGTTAAAAGAAAACAACAAGTAGTTAGCGACGAAGGTTGTCCACTTCGTAAAGGGGAAAAAGTTGGTCCACATTGCTGTTGGTTGAGAATTGCGTAATGATATCTCGCAATGTTCGTCTCTCATCAACGATTGGTCTTCCTTTTTTTCTCCATATATATGAAAGCAAGCCCATTTGCGTATCCTGCGAATCAGGTTTTTAATTGCGGCCATTTTCTGTTATTCTACTGGATTTGCTTCTTGTCTTTTGGTCTCCCCCTCCCCTTCCTCATTTCCTGGCGGACTGAAGGCGCTTGTGCAATGAATACGAATAGATGGATGCTTGCGCGAGACCGCTGTCTCTGCTTTGATGTTACTATGGCAACGCTGAAGCTGGTAAAAAGAGAGAGAACGAGAATGAACCGATATGCGCTTTACGACCAAGACTGGATAATGGAGTTGGTATGATATAATATTGTAGAATGGGTGGTTTTGGATGAAAAAGTACGCTTTAAAAATACGCACTATTTTGTACACATCCCTTCCGAAATTCCCTTATAGTTCAGTGTAAATAATATGTTCGACAAGTGTGAGGAGCATGTTTGTCTGAGTGTACATTTCTAATTCTTCTTGTGCATTTCATTTCTCACTATTACTTTTTAAACATTTCTGTACATTTCAGTAAAATAATAATATTTTTTGTACACTTATTCTTGGGAATTTGAAAAAAAATTCTAATTTTCATCAAACCTTCGACCCTATACAGGAAAATTTTATATGCAGCCACTTGCCTGACGTTTTCCGGAAAGTAGTTGAAAATATTTTAGCATTGTCGCTCAGTTGGTGTTAAGCATTATGTTATTGTCAAGATGAACCTGGTTCTATGACAGCTGTCGCCGACTACTTACTTCATTTCGGTACTGTCAAAAACTAGCTATTCCTCCACTTTTATTTGTTAAAGAAAAGTAGTTTTAAACAAAGGATTGCGACAATTTCGTTTTATTTGTTTCGTTAACTTTGAGGGGGGGGGGGGAAATAATGTGTAATAAAAATGTACAAGACGTGAGGAAAAACTGTACAAGAAAATATGAAAAGATGGCTTGTACAACGTGTGCAAAATGTGGTTTTAAATAATGAAAATGCAAAATGTGCTTATGAAAATGTTAGGGCAGCTAGCATCTTAATTTCCCGTCCCCCAACCAAGGGGCGTTCTTTACACAGATACCTTGTGTGCAAACGGGTATGGGTACAAATGGGACTTTGAGAGATCCGAGTTAGAATCCCGGTCACGTCAGCACTCAATTTTCCTATGTATTTTTTCAAGCCAAAAATTGTTATTTTGTTTTCTGAACCTTGAATCAACCGTGATTTTTTGTTTCTGAGACTGCCACAATACAACAGATACGTAGTAAATAGCAAGATTACATTGTTAAGCATGTGGTACTAAATAAGATTGTAGGAAATTTGTTAAAATATATCTTTTTTAAATAATAATTAATATTTAAAGTCATATGGAAGTCAACATTGTTTATATTTCGTGTAAATATGCAGACATCACCTCATGAATTTTATAATCTACATAATAAGACTAGCGTGATATATGAGAATAATTAAGAAAAATAAGCATTTTAAGTAGATAGGAAAAAAAAACATAATTGCATGTCTCTGGTATTAATAGCGTTCACTTATCACTAAGAGTGGGGTGATGAGAAAACAAAAATGACGAAAACTTTTCATCTGTTATCCCTCTTCATGTTCAGTGTGTGTGTGAGTGAGTGTAGGATCGACCCCGAGAAAGAGGAAGCAAAGTCAAGAAAGCTGTAAATGGCAGTTCTCACGGCAATTCGTGGGAATGTTGTTCACACAATCAGAATTAAGAGGGCAGAATTAAATTTTCTACCCGCGTGAGCATGTAGAATGTCATGGACACATTTTATATATATATATATATATATATATATATATATATATATATATTATGTTGGCGTTGGTTATTATCCTTCCATATTTTTTATAACACCATCTTCTTACTGTTTCTCTGTTCTGTTTTAATTCTAGAAATATGGTTTAAATTTGGCATTCACTTAATTACCAATTACTGTACAAATTATTTATCTGGCTAAGTACCTTTATGTCATAGTACTGTATGATACGCACGCATTGTATCTGCATTGTATAACGAGAGCCATTTTAAATTTGACTTATAAATGTAAAAAAAATCAAAATCCAGAAAAAATACAATCTCCTAGCAAACAAATAGCCAAAAATACGTTCTATATGGATATTTTAACCATACTTTGATATAATTTTATATTTCCGTATTATAATTATTTTATGTTATTAGGGAAAATATTGTGAATTTTAATATTTCTGTCCAGTTACAAAGAGTCCTCCAGTTCTTTTAGATACAATACATAGAAAAATAATACATTTCGAAAAGAAGCTATGTAAATTAGGTATATTAATGTTTTTCTGTAGAATCAGTGTTTATAATAAATTAGTTTTCATGACATGGTTACACGAGATATTTTCACGCCCATTATTACAGTTTAAAATACATATAAAAGGAACCAGCCAAGCAATTAACTAACTATAAAACTAAACTAAACTGGGTGGCACGGCAGCCCGTTAACAGGCCTTCGTACCTATACGGTGCGAGGGGTGTGAGTTTCCATATTTTTAAAGATACTGAACAAATGACACGCAACAATAAAATTTTGGAAAACTGTCCCAATCATACATATGAATGTGTAGAAAATGAACTATCTGAGATGTTGGCATTGTTTATTTTAGCTGAGAAATTAGAATTTTTGTAATTATTGACGTTATACGCCTACGCAATTACGGGCATTCTTATTTCTCAACTAAAATTAACGCCTCTTCGTAGTCGTGTGTCTGACTATCCTGACCATTTTTTAAACTTTATTTTACTGGTTTCATATCATTTTTATTTCCATTGTCTTGACTGATACTCCTAAAACTAAGTTAAAGACACACACAAACATCCAGGCCCAGGGCAGAATTCGAACCCACAACGTTGGAGTTGCTGGCCTAAGACTAGACCACAGTCCGCTACTTCTTTTTTTCAAGTAGCTCCCCAATTGTCCTCATCATGCTGGCTCAACACCGAACTTTGAGCCCACACCAGAAATCGAACTCGGGACCGCTCGCACTGAAGTCGAGCGCGCTACCGACTAGGCCACGCAGGAGGCTCAATGAACTAACTATATTTATGTGTATATAATCGAAATAAGTTTGAATAACTTATGAGAATTTGAAAACAAACAGCTTTCGATCAATTTCCAATTGAGGACCTTTGCATTTTGAGCCAATGTCGTACGGAGCTAAACTGTTGACTGAAATGATATATGTTAACTATTAAGTTCTATTGAAGAGAACTCCAGGATGTATCGTCTTATTTTGAATGTTGGATTTCCTCTTGAAAACATAGACAAATTGACAGGGTTACCTGAAACGCGGTTTTAGATTTTCGCAACGTATGTCTGATATTTTACTAATAAAACTGGTTTTTGGATATTCGTTGTATTTTATTATTTTGAACCCGACGGTCGTTTCGTAAGTCTTCCTGCTCACATTGTCAGGGGATCTTGCTAGATGTTAAATCACAATGCATATGGTAAAATCTTTATGACTCTTATTTATTAATTTTGTTATGCTTGTATAAATTTTCATTATGGCCCGACATTTCTAGATTATTACAGGAATGAAATCAATTGGTCTTAGTGTATTTGCTTACCACATAAATTGGAAGATCAAAAGAGTAAAACTCAGTCAATTCTGGTTCGAAACCCGGAACATTCCATTTACACTACCGCTGAGTGAATCCCCTCGATTATCCCGCAGTTGCACTATTGCTAAAATTTGTTGAGGAAGAGGTCTACACTCTACACGGTGAAGGGCCCGAAGCCCAGTAAACCTTCCTGCCACGGTTGCAACCCCTGTTTCGTTCCTATATTTAGATCCTGGAGGTGGTTTCTGTGTGGACAAAGGCCCCTTTACATTCACCAACCTACATGGAGCAATCTTGTTCCCTTTTATTCAATACAGAAGCAAATAAAAAGAATTGCCAGGGTTGCACTTGTAACAAGAGCAAGCCCATGATTTGGTTTTAGATGATCCAAGAAGAGTCTGTCCGTGATGCTAGGGAAAAGCTCTCAGACTCCACGGCGTGTCTGCCTACCATCTCAGTCAGCTTCCCATTTTGACCATATCCATTCAATAACCTGGTCCGCGCTTTTCAATCTTCTCACTAGTAATCTCTTTTATATCCTTTAGCTTACCATTTCTTATCTACTATAGTATGTAATGCTTCCAGATATTAGTTGGAGGTGTAGCGGAACCACAATGTCACAACAAGAGAGTCACCCTGAACAGTTCGATATGCGCTGGTTAGTCTTATTAACAGCTTTCTTTTAAACTCCATCAATTTTCGTTGCGAGCGTTCTATTCTCCAGTAATCTGAAGCTCCAGCCACTTGACGCATAAGCCGCTATGGCAAAAAGGATCATATTATGATATACTAACACCGTCCTTAAAGGTAGTCGATATGTTGTAGTAGCAAGTGTTATTATCTTGTTAGTGAACTTCATAGATTTGTCTATTATCTTATGCGGTAGAGGTCTACAGTTTAATATTGTTAATTGTTGTCTGCCGACAATGTTATCTTACAACGAAAACATAAAATTCACTGCCTTAATTATGTACATTATGTGCCACAATTCCATGTGAAAGAAGTAGTACACGATTTTTAACGTTTGAGTATAACTAATCAGTCATTTTAGCACACAAACCGCATCTGAAACAGCTGACTGATAGATGTATAGTCAGCTATTAATGTTAATAAAATTGTTTTGCGAATAACTTTAGAATGGGTGAACCGATTTGAGTAAAGCTTTCAGTGAATTAAAGAGAACCTCATTTTCGGTAAGTTACAGAAAACAGAACATACATGTCTATGCATTTGGAAAGAAAATGTAACCAGAGAGAATGAATTTTCGTTCCTGGCCGCACGAGACAAAAAAACTATATTGTCACGGGCATAATTTACGAGCCGCTAGTACGCGCGGCAAGAGAAGTTACCAAATATTAGCAACCGTACTAAATTGATAGTACGTTTGTTTTTAGTGGGTAAGTTCTGTTGTCGCTCGCACTAGAGGCTCGAAACCATCCCCGTGACAACACAGTGTAATGACGAATCTGCATGATTGTGCTGGAACTTATGCAAAGAGTTGATCGGTGGCAGTTTCGTTTGTAACAAAGGCGGAAGGTTACCAGGTATAGGAAAGACAGTCCCGAGAACAAGTTTCGAAGACAGTCAGTCACGTATTGCCATTTAATTATTCTTCATCTATCTCTGAAATACCATTTATAACATTTCATTGAAGTGAGGTGGATTAAATCATGTACTACTTGGCAACAACGCAAATCACTCACTCGCACAACGAACTGTGAAAAATCAGTTCTAGCCGACCCAAGTATCCATTACTGCTACCAAAAAGCCAATCTGTAGAATGTCTTCAACGGATTATAATTGTACAATAAATTAAATCAGTATACTTGACTATCTTTCTTTAGAAGCATCTCATTTTACGTAGCTTATGGTCCAGAATTGTTACGTAAGTTGTTAAGAAATCTCTCCCTTGGAACAAACCTATAGACGAATTAACGTGAAATTTTCGACTCATATTTTGTTAGTTTTCATCTGTAACTTCGTTTTGCGCAAAAAAAATCCTGAAGAAAAAAAAGGGGGTGGCTAACTTTGTTTTGACAAAAAAGGAAAACGGTAGGAATTACATCTTTTGTACCAATGAAGGGATAGAAGGTAGTTCATATTTATGACTAATATTTTTCGACACCCTTTATATTCCTGCCTAGGGCCGTTTTTTACATCACAAAAAGTAAAATAAACTAGTAGTCTCTTTTTTTATTTCTTTTCAGAGTTAGTTCCTTTTTTTTTTCTTGTTGTTTTTCATATTTTAAAGTGCGTTTTACCTTGCGCAGGCATTTATGCCCATATAAATCTAATTACTCCAGTAAAACAGGTTGGTCCAAATCTTGCCTCCGATATATTATTAAAAAATACCGGTATTTTTGCCTTCTTTAATAGATAATAAACATAACATATTACGTTGTAGTGAGAACGTGCGGGAAATATAGCTGGTTTCTTATGTTGTCCTTTTTCTTCTTCTTTTTTTTTTTTGCTTTACTTGTGGCAACGCACATTTTTTCATTTGTTTTCCTCTAAGGTTTTCATTTTTTGCTCTCTTTTTCTTTCTTCTGACATTGGTGACCGTCCACGCTCATGTGCACTGTTGCTCTTTTTCTTCTGAAACGAAAACCCAGCAGAAATGCGTGTTTGCACGTATATGAGTGACACATGCATTGAAAGTACAATACAGCAGACAACACGGAAATATAACGATAAAAAAAAAAATGATCTAGTTTTCCTTGTTGTGTATCTTTGATGTGTTTAACTTAAGTACAACATCTTTGATTTATAGTTAGTTGTTTTTAAACGTTGTAAGCATTTCATAACTTACAAAGTAAATAGAAAATAGAAAACTTTACAAACTCATGCTGTTATTTGTAAATACACTAAAAGATAGAAACTTGTATTTTAGCTAATTGTAAATTTTAATTATTATATATTTAAATTAGTTCTCTGTCTGAAGTTTTATTGCGGAGGGGGTTTCCAGCAAGTAAAGGCAACGGTTAAAGCAGTACCTAAAGTCTGTTAGGTTGCGGGACTGCCACGGGTTTGTGGCGATGACAAAATTTCAAATCGACCATATTGAATTTAATTTCCTTTCTAAAAATAGTTGCTGTCTGTACTGTTATGAGACACACACAAGTGTATGGTTTCAGTTCTATTCGATAAAGATAGATGGCTTAAAATTTGATTTCAAGATTTGAGCCGGACCGAATTAATTAAAATAATTAAAACGATGACAAGAAAAAAGTACAGAATTGTCAAGCTGTTTGCGGGCACTTAGTTTCTCCAAGATTACTTTTTTAAACACTATTTTGAACACATCCTCCCTACAACATGTCTTAATAAATTCAGACTTATTAAGGGAGCCGCGGTGGCTGAATGGTAGAGCGCTCACCTGCGCTGCTTGGGGTCGTCGGTTTGATCCCTACTCATCTCATGTGAGTTTTGCGATATACAAACACCGTGCGCGTGGGTTTACTTGGGGTTCTCCCGTTTCCTCCCACTTTCTTCATCTCATCATCATCCATCCGGCCTGAGTCAAAGTTGCCTAAAGGCCTTAAAAATTAAATTCAAATTCAAACTTACTCACTTTGGCTCGGAATTTCTGCCATATAAAACTGCCAAAAGGTACGTGATATCAAGAAGTTTGTTGCAAAGATCCTTGGAACTTCAGAACCAAATATTGTCGCTTTGGTATGATATGGAACGCTGTACGTGATGGTGATACGTCTCTCGCTTAGCATCTCTGTAGTAACAGTCTGAATTTGTCCTAAGTCACTAATGTAGTATTTATCAAGGATGTTGGTGTTTATACATATTCTTGTCTGTTATACAGAGACGGTTCTCTATGACACTGGTTACAGTGGCAGTGTAAACTGATGACAATTTTTTGTGTAACCAGCGTGACTATCTATTGCTTCCCAAAATTCATTGGTATTATATTGTCTTCTTACGTTTTATTTCCTCATTTTGATCATCTTTCAATGTACTAGTCTTCTGCATTTACCAGCAGGGAGATAAAGATACGTAAATTATAATCGTATAAAATGGACGTACGTTTCCGACACGACAATTTAAGACATTTTTTTTTATTATTATTATTCATCGCAAGAGAAAGTTAATCCTTCTAACTTACATTTTCACTCCTTATCTCAGTGTTTGATTTTACTTTTAACTTAGGTTACATTAATTATCTGCAGATGCAGCTATAGTCTTAGCTTGAGGGATGATATCGCTTAACGAGTACTCTTCTGGAGAAACTGATGGAGAGGCTAGCAATTCAGGCATTATTCTGGACATTTACTATCTCGATATTCACATGGCGAAACTGAAGGAGCCTTCAATCAACGTAATCAGCCTGCAACATGACTCAAACCTGCTGTTTTCCTAGTGCGTATCCGAAGTCCGCGACGCTTAGACATGATTCGTAGATAAAGAGTAGATAAAAGTAAGCTCCAGTCGTGAAATTTGAGTACTGTTAGAAATGGTTACCGTTTTTTCGTTCTTAGAATGGAGATTGGGTTGCGCTGCACAAGCTCAAATCCTATATATTCTTACTGAAGTTTCATCATTCTTTACCGAAAGCATGACAAAATGGTAACTACTGTTGAGATCCTGGTCCTCTACCTACAGTTTTTCTCGGAAATATATCCTCACTACGGGACGTCTTTCTTTCTTCAGATCCCTGATAGGCTTAGAACATACGCCTATATAGCCTAAGAGTTAAAGGCTAAAACTGGGAAGTAACGAAACATCACCGCCCTACAGAATTCTTAAAATATCCTTCCTAAACAACTAGTTATAAATATTGGCTCTGTAGTTGACTTTCTTCCTTGCCGAGAAGCACCTAATTTTGCTGTTAATCCAGCATCATGATGCTGATTGGAGAAGGCAGTGAATTAAGTAGCGAACTCCGGTTTAGCAAGCCAGATAAACGGAGCGATGGGGTGTCGATGTCAAAACCACATGGCACTCCGTTTGAGCAAAAAGCCACCTGGTTGGCCAAAGACCTACATGACCTAGCGTCCACGGATCGTATTTGATCCCCGAATTCTTGGTTCTAGCCTTGATCTAATTAATTTTGTTATTACTAGAGAACTAGTTAATAAAATTAATAAATGAATAGAAAAAATATAATAAAGGCAATCTAAAAACTCTTTTCTAGGAGTAAACGTATTTGCTTTTATAAAAATGTTTATTTATACAAATTTCAAAACCATTATTAATATTTCACTACTGAATGTTTTGTTTAATAAGAAAGCATACATTCTGATTAAACTACTCCTACACATTTGTAAGAGAAAGATTCATATTGAGGCATAGTTAATGCGAGTATAAACATCTGTTTTAGCACACTTGTACTGATCTTCTGTCTTGTTTTTTTCTTTTTTTTTTTTCTCGCACTTCTTTATGCATGTTCGTTGTGTATGTATCTGGCTATGTGTGTCCTTCATCGAATGCAATACGAGGACCTCCCAGAATCTTGGCACCTTTTGAAATCCGGAGCAACGCCTTCCATTTAACTCTAACGAGCTACTGGTTAAATATTAACGAAATGGTAAAAGAGCAAGAAAAAAAGGTAAGGTAGTTAAATAAAAAACAAAACACATACAAAAAAAAGTGGAAAGTAAAGAAAAAAGCACGTAGAGAAGAAAATTTCCAGTTTTGACTTGTCAGATTTCATTTTCCTAATTTATATTTAGCGAAACTCTTCAATATTTCACATCCTACGGAGACTGTCTGGTATAAAGCAGTTCATAATCACGGTTAGTGGTTCCCCCGCCCACACTGGATAGTTTTCCGATGTGGCTCTACACAACCAAGGGGAGTCGGGAGTTTTAAGAGATGATAAAAGAAGAGAGGGGATTTTTTGAAAGGTAGTGGCCAGGCCACTCACCTCAATTAGGCAGGGTCTGGAAGAGGCGGTAACCATTTAATATATACTCTTGCAGCAGCTTTTGTGGTGACATTCTTAATGATTCTGGGCTCTTTTGAAGATGCACATAAACAAGTAATAAGCATGCTATTTTTCTTCTGTTGTTTAGTATTTTTTATTTAAATATTCCCCTCCTCCTGGTGACCTTTAGATGGACACTACGAAGACTTAAAAAGCCCTTGTAGTGCTGGGTTATTATATAGTATATCAAGGTACTCCTTCAATTTTATGGTTTCCCTTTCTATTCTTTCTTAAACTAAGCTCTTGTACTACCGGTATTTATTTCTTGGCGTTTTTTTTTTTACGTAAACCTATGCTTTTGTTTTTATTTATTTGTTAAAAATTGCTTGTGCTTGATAATTCTTTATGCAGTTCTAAAGAATAGGATAATTTGTATTTCCTTTTTAGGCGCACAATTCAGGATCCATATTTTACAAAAATATTCACTAAATTTTCAAATGTTCAATAGACAATTGAATGTTCAATGTTCTTATTTCTGTTGCTATTTGTAAAATGTGCCTTTTGTTGTTGTATGTTTTTTCCTAGATTTCTTCTTAGTTTCGAATATTTAAATTGCTATTTATTTCCAAATATTTTTTTTTTTTTTTTTTTTCCTGCCAAACTTTATGTTTACGATTTTAAATGCATCCCTTCACTTCCATATGTTAAGTTCCCAGTTTATTTATATTAAATATCCATCCAAACTGATTTTTATTTTTTCGATCTTTGGATTCTTTAATAAATCCCGGGTAGAAGCAGGTTGAAAACTCATTTCCATTTTTAAGTGCTAAGAGAATAACGAAAGGTTAATATCATTAAACTTTACTCGATAGCATTACAGGATTTATAGATCAGAGTCTACAAGTATTAATAGAATACTAAATAGATTATTTTTAAAGTAATGAATAGACTTTTCCGTAATTTGGTTTTTCTACAGATAAGTAAGTGTTCAAAACTTCAAATACTTAGTTTTTTGTTTTGAGGGGAGAGACTACGAGGAGGTCGTTTCCGCCAGAGGCAAGCGCTGTACCGCTGTTCCACCACGGCCTCTTTTACTGAAGACCTTTATGTTCAATTTACTTCAAAATATAAAATAATAACTTTTGTTTTGCGCCATTTTAAGTTTTATCGTAAATAAATAAAGGGTAATCGAATTTTGTTGTTACCAGGTATGTTCCGAAATGATTTACAATGGCGTTGTTTTGTTATTTACTAACTAACGCTCAAACCATGATCACGCCCGCTCGTAGCGTGAAAGATTGATGCTGGTACTTCATGCATACGTTATATGGAGTATGTATTCCGAATGTGTAGAGATAACAAGGCGTTAGTTTGTTGTCAAGAGGAGAAACACATGGATGCGATGAAAGGCGATTATCACGGGCAAAGGTGGATTGTAGAAATCCATAAACGGTTAGCTACAGTATGCGGTCAAGCAGCTCCAGCAGAAAAGATTGTGTACAACTGGGTCGAAAGTTACCAGCGGTAGGGAAAATGCATATGTGAGTACTGGCCGACCGTCAACATCACGCACTCCGATGAACATTGAGATCTTGTCTGAATTGATGATTATGGCTGGTAGGCGCATAACCGTTGCTGAATTGGAGGGCGAGACAGTCCTTAGCGCGTCACCACGCACGAAGCACAGACGGACAAAAGGGAGGAAGACTGTCGGCGGCTATTGGAAATGGTATTGCTGAGTTTCACTATTGTGGCGCACCCGCCATATTCACCTGACCTTGCTTCGTCTTATTATACTTTAGTCGACAATACGAAGGACTCTGCGAGGTCGCAGATTCCACAACAGCGAGGAACTGCAGACAGCTGTCCATGAGTAGTGGCGTAATAGCCCCAAAGAATGGTTCCGCGACGCCTTATGAATTTACCAGAAATAAAATCTTTCTATTGCAAATCATCTCCGAATGCCCCCTCGTATTTTTTATCCTAATATGAATTTAAGACCGTATTTATTACATGTTTATTTCTTATTCTTGTGCTTGTTTTAGGTAAATTAGGTTCCTCTGCAGAGCAACTAAAAATGTCAAAACTCTACATCCGTATTACTTTTGAATAAACAGCGTTGAATCGTTATCTACTATCACAGCTGTCAGACAGACGAACAGTTCTAGTTCATGATATAACTGAAAACATTGCAATTTATATTTGACTTTCGTAGGAAAGGATTGAAAGAAAATGTAACTTCCTTCTTTTTTATTTATTGTACCAGGGCAAAAATAATTGTTTTGATTTGTTGTCGTAAAGCTATTGGACATACACAAATTTAACAACTTCACCGAACTTCACTGATCGTGGGAGGACAAGAAATAAATTTAAAAAAATGTTTAACATAGCAACACAGCATCGTTATGTGTTTATCATATCGTAGTGTCTATATCACTTCTTATATTGTCCATGATTAATTGTCCAGTCGCCTCGTTTTGTGTGTACGTCTTTTTCTTCTATTGAAGAGCGGTTTTGACAAGAGAAGTCGGTCACTATGTACATCTCAATGGAACATGGCGCTGCTTCACTTGAAATAAAACAAATTGAAGGTCATTGCGATGTAGTTTTTTTTATCTTTATCAGTCAATGCCTTGGCGAAGGGTGATGCGTCAGGCATGTGTTAACCATTCTGTGTGACATGCTCACATACGTCAAAATCTATATCTAAGACAGTTGACGTTAGCTGAATGCTGTACAGACTTCGTCAAATGACAACGAAATATGCCAGGAACAAGGTGTATTATAGAGACATTCATACCTATCTACCAACACACACAAACACATACAGACATACATAGAAATTATATATATTCATTTTGCTTGTGTGTATACAATTTGAAAAATGCACAGAGAATATCAAACCCTCCCTAGTCTCTCAGCTGCTGCTTACGTGCTTTATCAATCAATGGGCGGCGGGAGTTTTATTGCCCGCTAGGATGGCGACCATTGTTTTTTCGGGAATTTTTGAACTTCAAAGCATTGCATTGATAGAATAAAAGGTGTCAGAACACAGATTTTTTAAACTTGTTTGTTACTTCTACAGGGTTCCCACTCATTTGCCAAGATCAAATTCCCTGTCTTTTCCAGGTTTTCCAAGTCACTACTCAGAAATTTCCAGGTACCCCATTTTGTATATATATCATAATTCCATGGGAAAATAAAGATCATAGTTGCATGAAAATAAAGATAGATCAAAATATTTCACTGTATTCTCTTCTTAAATTGCTTCATGGTTGGCACATTAGCTTCCAAGAAATTTCAAAAACGATCTAACATTAAATGCCTGCTGTAGCTAAATGAACTTCAAACAATAAGCTATCAAATTCCCTGACTTTTCCAGCTTTTCCAACATTTTAGTGAAATTCCCTGACTTTTCCAGGACTTTTTAGTGCTAAGCTGGATTCCCTGACTATTCCAGGTGAGTGGGGACCCTGTTCTAGCTTCTTATAGGAGTAATGTTCAGTTTCTTCTCCACTTCTGACGAACTAGTAAGTAGAGACGCTCGCTCTTTCCCAATAATGTGATCTGAGATTCGAATTTTGTTAAAGAGGTTTGGGAACAATTATGGATGTGCTTCCAAATGAGAATCGCTGCCCCCAATTGGTTGAAACACTATCACGCTCGCTTTCTGCGCTCATGTTCACAGGTTCAATTCCCGTAATGGTGCATTGAACGAAGTGGTTCGTTGGCCTTTGTACCGTTTAAGAGGTTAATAGCAATTCAATTGCATGACTTCAGCCGGTTGTGCTGAAAGCTGTAGCAGTAATGCAGTTAGTCTTCCAATTAGCCACGAAATTGTAAATCAGTTTGCATGGTTTGCGTAAGTTTCAATTTCACGTGATGATTTTATAAAAATTCTTCCAGTGAAAAGTATACTATAAATACCGTAGTCCTATGTCATATGTCACTTTCGCATCAAATTTCTTCAATATCTAATGTAAAATATGGCTGATTTAGTTTGTCTAGGTAGCAGGATAACTCGAGTTCTGTCCTCGCTATTGCCAGACTTATTTTTCTATACGCCATTTATACACTCGAATAAAAAAGTGCTTATTTTCGTGTGTTTCCACATTTAAAGTCCACACAATTGATCAAAAGTTCTTTCATTTTAGGTGAGGGAAGGGTGCGCTTAAAGTGCACAAGAAGTGTAACTTTTATTAGGTACCTTGACAGCAAGCTATGGAAAGAAAGACCTCATAATCCCGTTCAGTCCGTCCGTCTGTCCCTGTGAAAAAAAATGTCAAGAACTACAAGGTGTAGAGAGGTAGTTACGGTGTTGTCTTAAAGGCAAGCTAGTCAGAGCCGCGGAACCATTTTGATTGGTTCAATGAGTCAGCTTTATCACTGCATTTTAAAAATATTTATTTTTCAAATTGCTTCCATTACGTTAGACACAGCAGCACCAAAACTGACATAGACATTATTCGACATAATATGTTTTCCGGCTGTCAGACTTGCAACCAATTTCTAAAATTTAATTTTTTGAATCGGTTTCATACCGTTGAACGTATCCACATCAAATTTAGCAACATCATTATCCTACACCATAGAAAAATAGTGTGGGGGTACCCGTCCCTATAAGCACCCTAATTGTTAGTGTTACCAATCTTATTTTTTAAAATTAATGTTAGTGTGTCTGAGGGGTTATCAAGGAACATCGATTCTTCCGGATTGTTAGTAGAATATATATACTGTAAGCTGGAAGGGTTGGTATATGTCACGGAGTACCTTATAGTAGTTTATGGTAGTATGATACTATACTGCATCGTTCATTACCACAACCATCCCTAAGATCGTATTAAGTTCCTGCGTTGTGAACACATTCAACCTTAATTTCTTATCCACAAAATTATAAACATTCTTTAGAAGGACCATTCTCATAGAGTAACTATGGTTTACTTACCTCGTAATATAATGTTTTAAAGAGTGTCATACGCTAGAGATACTTCCTGTTAATAACTTTTTTTTTGTCATCAGACTGGGTTTCGAGCGTTTTCCACTGATTTTAGCGTCATCGTTGCCAATACATTTCACTCAGTCCTCGTATATACGTATTTTTCTTTTCTGTATGTGTTTCTAAAGATTTCTAATAAATTATGTGTATCTTGTCGTATACCTATAATAGTCTTATCTATGTCAGTAAGGAAGCACACTCGTCTAGCGTGTTTTCGTTAGATACCAGGTGTAAAGCTGCCGCTTACATCTTATCTATCGTATTTTCCAACCATCAATGACTTTCTTCAGATGAGAGAGATATTTTCTTGTCCCCTTTCTTTATACTTTGTTGTTGTTGTTGTTTTATTTTTTAGTATGGTCATCTCATGGTCTTCAATTTCTATACCCTAAATGCACCTACTCACGAACTAGTACCACTTCGGAATTTGATGGTAACAGAATTTTTTAAGCATTTACTCTTAAACCACCATAACTCATTTCTTGCCATTTGAAATAAGAAGGAGGGGGGGATATCAAATGAGAAACAGGGATGTAATGAAACCGGAAGCTGTCAAGTGTTAGCACGATGTCTTCTGGGTTTTATCTATCGCGTTTGCTATGAAAACAACTAAACCTGGATTCATTCATTACTCATTATACGTTTATCGAATGTAATTAAGGCCATTACGACGTCATGTTTATTCTGTTAGCAGTGCATCAGCACGAATTGTATTGTTCCATTCGTCTGCATTCTCATCC
Source organism: Lepisma saccharinum (assembly GCA_022664845.1). Taxonomy (NCBI): domain Eukaryota; kingdom Metazoa; phylum Arthropoda; class Insecta; order Zygentoma; family Lepismatidae; genus Lepisma; species Lepisma saccharinum. Next base: position 197 of record JAGDQP010000909.1, on the reverse strand, counting down.
CATTGCAAGCAGATAAAAAGAATTATCAGTGGATTTTTCTTCTTCTTTAAATGTTCTAGAATCTGATTAGCCTCTCGTGTAAGTCTCTTTAACAAGTTCTATTTGGTTGAATAATACACTAATATTTATGCCTGCGTATATTTAACTTTCAATCTTATTGCTTATCGATATATATATATATCGATAAGCAATAAGAT